>JAILXH010155276.1:0-11115 GCA_023558415.1 Piaractus mesopotamicus
GTAATCAGATTTCTCAGTGAACTCTTGCTCTGATTTCTTTCGTTTTTCTCAGTCGGTTCATGGGCGAAAACGGACGGTGGTACCAGCAGCGTTGCCGCAAGATGGCAACAAAACACTTTGGGAGCGGCGCTGAAACCAAACATGAAATGAAGAATTTAAATATTCTTCATTTTCTAGATGATGTACGTTCATATATTCAAGTAAAGTCGCTCAATGTTTAAAAACAGCTGCGGCATGAAGTTAAAGTGTCACGTTACATTTACGTCACGTCTTCTTCTGTGAGTCTATTGGCTGGTTGCAAAGCATAAATCTGATTACTGTCTGACTCATGTAGACCCAGAGTTTCCCCATTACCTCATTTACTCAAGTGCTTCTAAACACGTTGATCGCGTTACTGACTAAATCTGATTTTCTGCAGTTATCAGATTATTAAGTGCATGTAAACAGACTCACTGTTTACAAATACAGAAGACACCGAGCTGCTGGAACAGGCAGCCACCTTAAGTGATGCCGCTCTAGAATGATGTTCTAGTAAAATTAATATCAGAATGAACTACTAATAAAATTAATATTAGAATGACGTTCTAAAAAACGTCTAGAATTAAGTTTTCATCAAATTAATGTCCAGATTGAAGTTCTGATTAAACAATAGCAAGAATGGAGTTTTAAAAACATTTAAAACCTGGAACCCGTTAAACAGCAGAGCATTTGACTGCATGACTGTATAAACAGACTGTATAAAAGTTATGAATGGGGTATAAAATGTGACTCTGGCCTTTTGAACTGTAGTTTAGGCCTTAAGGTTTTTTGTGCTCCTCTCAGTCAAGGGCTGCTGTCTCCGGCCTCGGCCTTCCACTTTCCCTTGCCGGGGGCGGACGGTCAGTCACTCCAGAGGCATCGCTCCACCTCAACCCCCAACGTCCACATGGTCAGCACCCTGGGCCCCGGTGCCGCCAGCATCATCGAGGTCAGATACGCTCATTCAGACCCAAAGAAACAGTTCATTTTGATTCATCCTGGTCTTCAACCTAAAGCTACAATCAGCATTTTTGAGACAAATTCGTTATATGCAAAGTGAGGAGACCAAAAAAGGAAGAACTCTTAGATGACAACAGTCCTGAAGTCATAAAAGAGCAGTGAAATGTGCAAAAGCTTTCGAAGTATCCTGATTGTAGCTTCCACCACTGATAGTGCCTGATGTTCTGGATGGTTCTTTTGAAGATTCACCTTTTATCCTCTTTTTAGGTTTTCTGCATCACATTGTTTGTTTGTTTGTTTATTTATTCCTTTTTCCACTCTCATTTAGGAGGCATTAAAAATCAACAACACAATGGGTGAGTTCTTTTTAGTTTGGTCATGATCAAACACCCTTTGACTTGACCAGCCGTTACACCATGAATTAATTTTCACATGAATTCATTTTCTGCAATATTCATGCCACGTTTCTGAGTTTCATTCCATTGTTAAATCAGGCTCTTAACCCTAAAAAGTCCAGTTATTATTGTTCTGCTAAACTGTTTAAATGTAATTACATAATTACTTAATCTAATATTGATTTACCTTCTGTATTGACATGCTTAAGTCTGCACTTCTGACTTTTCTGGTGTTTTTCAGTGTCAAAACTTTGCTAAAAGAAGCATTTTTCTTTCTTCGCAACAAGACTATACGCTTAGCAGTAACATCAAATTCAAATTAAAATAAAATATTTATTTCTTCTTCTGCTTATAAACAAATATGGTGTGGACTGAAAGTGTGTAATTTCTGTGTATTTAAAGGGTCCATAAGTAATAATTCATAATAAATATATCATAAAAAATTACATGTATTAGTTTGCGCTGGTAATAACTGTGACTCTAAGGGTTAAATCTGCAACTCAACTTGTCCACAGTTACACTGTAAGTTCTCAGATATGTTGGCGAGCTTTATCATTTACAGAGGTTCCACCCCCCCTCCACAGGACCAGAACCCTCTCCCAAACCCTCGACCAGCCCTCCTCAGCTGGGCTCCCCAGGCCGAAGACCCCCCAAATCACCCTCGGAGCACAAAGAGCGCAAGTCGTCCTCCTCTGACGAGAAAAAGAAAGTGGTTAGTAGCTTCTTCTGGCTTTCTTTTTGTTGAAGGTCTTTGTTTAGATCTCAAGCAATTCCTTCAAAAGTTGATTGCAGTTGAAGTAAAATCGCCGTGCCACCCTGTTCCGTGATGCAGTGTGCAGCTGATTTTGTTTTTCTTAAATCATATTTCATACAAAGCAACTAAAACTAGCCTCTGACTTCAGTACTCCTATCAGTTTATAGTCGCTGAATATTGATATTGAATGAGATGGAAAAACATACCACAGTAAGAGTTTTGTCCTCGTCTCCCGGCCCTGATTTCACCCATTCAGCTGTGAATCTGTTCTCTCCTCCAGCACCGTGTTGGCTATAGGGACTCCAGCTACTACTGGGAGGTGCATTCGAAGGAGGTGACCATGCAGAAGCGCATCGGCGCCGGCTCCTTCGGGACGGTGTACAAAGGCAAGTGGCACGGAGACGTGGCCATCAAGATCCTTAAAGTGACGGAACCCACGCCGGAGCAGCTGCAGGCCTTCAGAAACGAAGTGCAAGTCCTACGGTGAGTGATCTCGGTCGTGAAGGGAACGCTTAGTTTCAAAATGTACCATCCAGTCAACATGGTTGTGGTGTTGCATCCATAAGCACATGTGCATATGACTGCCTGTTCTGCCTGCAGCTGTTCAGCCCCACATGTTCTGCCTACAGAACAGAGTTGTTGGAGTGAAAGAGGTGTAAAAACGATTAAATGTTGTGCTGTTCCTGGCTGTCGGGAGGCAAATGGATCATTATATTACAGTCATTTGCTGGATTTAACATATATTGGGGGTAAAAAATAAAACAGGACACATTTCAGATGTTTTTCACAGTATGTTAAATTGAGCAAATGTGCCTTAAAGTTTGCAGAAGTGTGTTGTCTGTAACTTGTAACTTGTGTAAACTTTTCCTACAATTATATGTCTGTAATTGACCCTCACACATTTAGAAAAGTCCAACATTTCTGATTTGTCTAACTGAGCTAAACGATGGACAGTTGTGTATTATAACATTTTCATTAATTTCTCTTCTGTTTCCACTTAATCTTCTTCTTCTTTTCTTGTTTTCTCACAATGTTCCTCTTTTCTGCCTCTTCTTTTTTTTTTTTTTTTTTTTCTTCCTTGTTCTCTCTCACCCCCATCTGCCGTGCAGAAAAACGCGTCATGTCAACATCCTGCTGTTTATGGGCTTCATGACGAAGCCACACTTCGCCATCATCACGCAGTGGTGTGAGGGCAGCAGTCTGTACCGCCACCTGCACGTCACCGAGACCAAGTTTGACACCATGCGCCGCATCGACGTGGCCAGGCAGACCGCGCAGGGCATGGAGTACGAACGCCTTGATCTCTGAAAGAGTAGAACAGATAGACAGATTAGTTATTTGGTATTTTATGTTTGTTTTATACAGTGTAGATTTTACTGTTACAAAACACGGAGGAGACAGGTTTTATTGTGCTTTTTGTAATATAATTTAATGTTGTAAACTAAAAATCTTAGATAACTTGGGGGAAAATCACTTTTTTACTAATTATCTGCTTCAAGATTTGATCCAGCATTGTGATATGAAGCATTCTAAATATTAATTTTGTTAGAATTTTATTCTAGATATTTTTTATTAGAATTCCAATTGTTGATTTTGTTTTTTTTTATTATTATTTATTTATTTATTTGTTTGTTTTATATTTTCATTCTTGAATCTTACAGCTTTCTTGGTCATTTTAGAATCGTCTCCAGCTCTAATTCTTTTTTTGTTTTGTTTTGACAGCTACCTTCACGCAAAGAATATAATTCATCGGGACATGAAATCTAATAGTATCCTTCCAGTCGTAACCAGCAGATTTTACAGAAAGACTTACAAACATGATTAAATTGTGTCCCATGTGTGAGCTATGTGCCCTTAAAGGAATAGTTTGGTGAAAAAAATTTTCACAATTTTCCACTTTCTTCTGACCAACTAGCGAAGACATGTTTGTGTCCAGATTCTGCTTCTTTAGTTTAGAACTTTGAGGAGCTTTAAATCTGACCTCACTAACAAACACTACGGCCCAATCCCATCTCTTATTTTTACCCCTACCCCTTGTTTTCGAGTGTCATCTTGCCCCTTGGAGTTACAAGTGTAACTGAGTAGTGGTTGAAATCCTCCCTATGAAATGGGACCCTCAAATAATAAAGAGCACTACTTGATTAACAGCTACTAGCGCTGCTCTGTAGGCGACCCTGCCAGTCTGCGGTGACAGCAGAGGAGGGTAAAGTTCAGCTTCTCACTGCTGGGCTTTAGTTACATTTAGGGCATCATATGTCTTTAAAAAGGGCGCATGCGACAATTATTTTTTTACTGCCCACCCCTAATTCTTCAGTGAAGTGAAGCTGAAGTTAGATATTCACCAGATTCTTCTTCTAATTTTCCCGTTTCCGTCTCCGTAGCTAGCTAGCTAAATTTCCCATTCACCTTAAATAGTGCAGCAGTTTCATTCACCATTTGATTCACCGTCAGCTACTACTAATGATTTTTTTTACGCTTGTTATGAAGAAAATGACTTTATACATTGAATTGACATTAAACTAAGATAATATGATGGTTATTGTATTTTTTTTAACGAAGAAAATTCTCACATTTGTTTGTTTCTTTGGTCTCTTGCGCAGCCACCTTGCCAGTTTTTCTTTTTTCTCATAACATTCAGTTTGGAGTCTCTGAAAAAAATCGGTTTGGAGGGTCACGTAGCCCTAACACTTCACCCCACCCCTCTATCTCAACAAAAATCGGGACACCCTACCCCTACACGTGAACACGCCAAACAGAGGGCTAAGGGCTAAGTGGCAGGGGCGAGGGGTAAAATGGGACTGGGCCCAAATGTCAATAGTCACCCAAATCTTTGCTGTAAATACATACCCAAAACTTCTCTGTCGACTCAAATCTCATCCAGCTCTTCATTAATTGTTATGTTGTTTCTGATGTGGTTTGATGTAGTTTAGGGGACAGTATGACTTGCTGTAAGCAAAAAAACAAAAGCATAACAGCTGCTTTAGACAGCAGGTATTGGGCTGAATTCTGATTCCCTGTGTGTCGTGCAGGCAAATGGATTATAGGTAACATTCATGATTTCTGTTATTTCTATTTATATGTCTTCTGTTAGAAAATTCATGTGGGAAACTGCAGATGTTCTATTGTTATCAAACTATTCCTTTAATGACCCAGTGAGCTGATATAAGGGCTTGATTAGTGAATGGTGGGAGGTGAAAAGCATGGCATCGTTAGTCCACTTGATCCTGTAACGAAGCCCCTGATTGTTTCTGCCACTGCCTCTTTACCGGTGCTGTAAAGTCCTTTATCTGCTGTGTCAGATATCTTCCTGCATGAAGGCTGGACGGTAAAGATCGGTGACTTCGGCCTGGCCACTGTGAAGTCTCGCTGGAGCGGCTCTCAGCAGGTGGAGCAGCCCAGCGGCTCCATTCTGTGGATGGTGAGCGTTTCGCACTCGTCACTGTGTAACTGAGAAGCCAAACACTTGCAAATAAGCAAAATGTGATTCACTGCCTATCAGAAGAGCAGGACACAGTGCTATCTAGAGGTGCATTAGTATTTAGTTACATAGTGAATCACATTTGGAATTGATTTACATGCTGTGGTGGCAGGATTGAGTCTGCACATCTGACTTGTATTTCAATATCAGAAAAATGAGTTTTTTTCTTATATGAAACACGACTACAGTATTTTTGTCAAATTCAGGGCGTAATAAAATAGCTTCTCTTGTACTTAAACACATGGTGTGGTTTAAAAGTGTAGAATCTGCACTTAACCATGGAATCTATCCAATCGTTTCAGTGGGCTACGGAAGTTCCTTCTCAAATAGTTTGTTAAATTAAAATGTCATTATATTCATAGTTCTTAGCTTTTGAAAAACGTGGCGGTGTTTTGATAATGCGGTTTGTCCCAGCTTGTTCACAAATATAAAAAAAACTAAATGTGATAAATCATATTAATTGCAGTGAAAAATGATCAAATATCGTGATGTTATTTTTGCCATACTGCCCACTTGAATGGATTTTGTAAATGGGATAAATTTTCTTAATTCACTGAAAAATAAAGGCTGTCTACCACCAGTTTAAAAAGTTTAAAAGCCTTTTTCTCTCTTGTGTTCGCCCTCCAGGCGCCGGAGGTGATCCGGATGCAGGACACGAATCCTTATACCTTCCAGTCGGACGTGTACGGCTACGGGGTGGTGCTGTTTGAGCTCATGTCCGGAACTCTGCCTTATTCCAACATCAACAACCGGGATCAGGTCAGTCACAGGACTCTTTCTGTTTAACAGACACTGCTGTATTTCTGATCTGGGTCAGGTGCCATGTAATATCAGAGACGACCTGTAGATGCACCATGTAAAAAGCCAAAAGCCCATATTTTAAAGTCCCAGGGAACCAAAATCTTGTGTTTTGCTTTCTGTGTAGCTTATACAGAGAGTACGTCCTGAAACCAATGTATACTGCTCAAAAAAATAAAGGGAACATTTAAACAACACAATATAACTCCAAGTAAATCAAATTTCTGTGAAATCAAACTGTCCACTTAGGAAGCAACACTGATTGACAATCAATTTCACGTTGTTGTCAGCACATTCAACTTTGTACAGAACAAAGTATTCAATGAGAATATTTCATTCATTCAGATCTAGGATGTGTTATTTGAGTGTTCCCTTTATTTTTTTGAGCAGTGTATTTCTAAATTCCTAAATTCGCTTCTTTCGATGTAAACTTAGTGGACCTCATCTTGGGTAGCGCTTATGTAGGCGGCTCCCTCAATAATGACAAGGCTAACGTTTTCTTTTGTTCCAACTAACGATGTGCTAACTAATGTCTTGGTTTCATTTTTGTCATCCCAACAGATCATTTTCATGGTGGGCCGAGGATACTTATCGCCAGACCTCAGCAAGCTGTACAATAACTGCCCCAAATCCATGAAGAGGCTCATCATGGAGTGTCTGAAATTCAAACGGGACGAAAGGCCCCTCTTTCCCCAGGTGAGATGCTATATTCAGGAAATCATCACAATTCTATAAAGGTCACTATTTCATTAGTGCCCTGCATTAACCAGCGGAGAAAAATCATAACTATGCTGAGCAGTTTATATACAACCCATTCATTCATTCATGCTATTCTGCTGTTCAGTAGTCAAAACACATTAAGATGGATGTTCTTTTCCCTCCCGGGAGTTCAGTGCGTTCTCTGCTGTTCTTTTCATCCCACAAACCCCATAATTGTCCACAGTCACTGTAGATAGATGCTGGTCCAGACTGAGAAGGCCTTGATGTTTTATTAAAGCTCCGCAAGCTTTAATAATTTCTAAGAAATCAAAAAAGAAATATCTAAAATTGTTTTATTTAGGCTGCGTTTGGCAGTTCAGTCACTGATCGTGTGGTTATTCTAACAGATTACAGTCCAGCAAGTGCAGCGGGCGATATGGGCACAAAAAGAAAGTTCTCGAAACACTGAGAGGGGGATTCGTAGGGAAAAGGTCTGAATGAGTCTGCTGTAAAGGACTGAACAGAGGAAGTAATAGGTAGATTAGTCGATTCTTCGATTTAATAGTTCACAGGTTAATCAGATGTTGAATAACGTAGTTGGGAGGTTTGGCTGCAGAAGTTTGTCCACCAGGAGAGATTTGGCTTTGCTGTTCCTACTGTGATAGTTGGCTAGATCTTACACATTCACTGAAGTAAAGGTTCTCCATCTAGTACCTCCAGGATGAGTTGGAGTAATCCAGAACTGACCTACAACTGTATCTGCCTTTACTAGAGCTTTTCTGGCGTAATGCAATCCAACCCTTGCAGCAATGTTCCAACATCTAGTGTAAAGCCATCCGAGAAGAGAAGAGGCTGTTATTGCAGCCAAATCTGTATTTATACCCTTGATTTCAGAAGAGCAGGTGTCCACAAACTTTTGGACATGCATATATATATGTGCTGCAGGTTTTAGTGAGCTCGTATGAGGTGTGACTGTAGAGGAGGAGGCTGTGCAAATAAACGTGGTGGAGCGATTGACTAACATGAACTGAGTGGAAAAATGACATGTTTTTTGATGCTGAAATTAGAGGTGGGCGGTAAAGAGGGGGCAAAAATGTCATCACAATACTTTAAGAAGTTTCCACGTTTTTTTTCTGGTAAGTTGAAACAGACGAAGTAGTCTTGTTTTAAAAATACTATCAAAAACTGTCATCGTGGTTTATATTACCACTGTGCGGCACTAAATCCAATTAAACCGGGCTAATTATGCTCTTTTTGTAATCAGACATTCAGTTGAGAAGCTTTTAAAGTACTGATTATAGCCACAGTGTGCTCAGAAAAGCATGCCATGGCGTATTGTGACACATTTAGCATTATTGTGATAAATGATGTAGTATTGCCCAGCCCTGTTTGAAAGTAGCCACCACACTGAAAGCACGAGAAGAAAGGATTTGGTATTAAAAACAGCAAACTTCACTTTTTTTGTCATGTTTCAAAATCAGAGTTGAATTCTGCAAATTTCTTAGGATTTCTCTGAGTTTTAGAATTTGGTTGTGTATTAATTATCTTTTATCTTTTGTGTTTTTCTTTGGGCTAAACATTATCTGTACTCAGACAAAAGTAAAGAGTATGTATCAAATATTACTGTTGTAACAAAAGCTTCTCCATTTTTATTGTTTTTTATTTTCTGTCCTAATTTGAAAACATCAGCTGCGGTTTGTTTTGTGTGAAAATTTCATGAACGGACCAAAACAAATGATCTGAAATATCTCTGAATAAAATCTTTCTGAATTTTTCTGAATATTTATCTCATTTAAAAAAAAACAAAAAAAAAACATGCCCATATGTTTTTGTCTCCCCCACCCTCCCCCAATCATTACTGTTTCCTAACAACATTTTTAAAAGTCACATGGCAACTGCGTATTTCATTTCTGCCTTTCTAGTTTATAACATTTCACTTCTGTATGCTCACATTTTCCTCTGCCCTCCCGCAGATCCTGGTGAGCATTGAACAGGTGCAGGACCTGCTGCCCAAAATCGAGCGCAGCGCCTCTGAGCCGTCTTTGCACCGGGCCGTTCACGCCGAGGACCTGAACCCGCTGCTCTTCCATACCACGCGCCTCATGCCCCTGTGAACCAGCCCCATCCGGACCCATCTGGACTGGCCCGGAAGCCTCCGGCAAGGCCGTCGCATTCCCCGCCCCGGGACCCCAGCGTTCCCCTGTTCCTCCACACATTCCTGTCAGCCCAGAGACTTCTGCAGTCACTACACACAGACGCGTACTCGGACACGTCCCTGCCAGGCATTCCTGATCTCCATCGGCGCACACCTACGTCCTCTCTGTCCACACAGCTCCGGAATTCTACCGGTCACTCCAGAGTGGCCTCGTTGTCAAGATCACCCAAATCTTAAAGCTCCACGAGCGGTGACTGTTCAGTTTATTTTTGGGTTTTTTGTTTGTTTTCCCCAAGTTTAAGTTTTGTGGGTTTGTTTTGTTTTGTTTTTTTTAAGCTGCAAGCCTTTTTTCTACCTTTTTTTTGGTTTATTTTGAGAAGTGATAAGATTGTGGACCCATTTTCTACACATGTATAAATGTATATTGTGTAGAAAACCCCAAAGATTTACATAGGTCATTGAATCATATTCCATTTCCTCCATGAGCTTTATAATGTTCACGTTGTGCCCTCATAGGACACTGGTGGTTTAGTAAAGATGGATGTAGGAATTTTAACAAGCTCAGACTCTCTGCAGTCGTGTTCAGTTAGTTTGCACTTTGCTACGGGAAATACAGGCGAACACTACACGATTTCTATCCGGGTTACGAGCTCAGGCCCCCTCTGCACTTTCTACCAACCACTCATGACTAAGGCTGGGTATCAGAGATCAACCTTTTCATGGGACTGACCAAATATGGTTGGTCTTAATGTTCCATAATCTAGACTAGTGAGTGGATGTCTAAGGGTGATTCACGCCTACTTAGTTTTGCGCAGACAAGTCATACTTTTTCGTTAGTTCGGTTCATTTTGACAGGTGTGAACACTCCACCCGTTTTCGGCCCACCAAAAGTCATGGGTCTTTGCCTGTTTTAACGTCTGACTCTTTTTAAAGATTCTTATATCAATCATTCAGCACAAGCTGCTGTTAATAACTGCAGACAAGCAATAAAATAATAGCGAAGATATGCTTCTGGTTTTGGCACATGGAATTTATTTTTGACCAAGCATCAGCGATCGTTCACTTAAAAAGACAGAGATCAAAATAAGGCCTTTTTTTTTATTGCTTTGTGATTTACATATGTTGAGTGTGTATGTTAATACAAAATAATAACAGGATAATAGATTTATATTAAGAATATATGTGAGAGATTTAGATTTTATACTATAATAGGCTAGTGGAAGTTAAAAATTGTTATTTTTGTGACTCTTATGTAAAAGTAACAGCACATTTTTATCCTCACCAAATTCCTGACCAATCACTGAACAGCCATGAATTATAATTTGGTGCGCTTCCGCTGCAGCAATGGAAATAAAAAATAAACCAAATGGAAAAAGTCTGGTTCAGACTTCAGAAAACAAAAACAGCCTAAATTGTACTGTAAACATTCGATTACAGTGCTGCGCATCCATTGCAATATCTGGCTTTTTAACTCTGCCACCTTAAATTCAGTGCTACCTTAAATGCAGTGCAACCTTACATCAGTGCTACCTTAAATGCAGTGCTACCTTGAATTGTCTGCCACCTTAAATTCACTTCTATGTTAAATTCACTGCCAAATTAAAGTAATGGTTGTACTTAAACTGAGGGATTCAAAAAAGTATCATTTTGTTTTTGATTGATACCCAGCCCTACTCATGACCTGCCACAGGCAGACAAAATAGACCTCCCTTGTGTGGCACAGGCATTTTAAGAAAAGAGAGTTGCACTTTGCAACGTTAGATTCAAACTAGTACTGTAACCAGCGACTATTACTAAAAATCAGCTAATTTACTGACTGTTCTACAACAAATCAACTAATCGAACTGGGCTTTCACGC
>JAILXH010155282.1:3843-16091 GCA_023558415.1 Piaractus mesopotamicus
ACTTTCTCTCTCTCTTTGTGTGTAGCTTTTTTAATAGTTGCAGAGTTTGTTCTCATGCGCTGTTCGGCTGTCCTCCGGGCCATGTGAGGGGTAAAGGCAGCATTCCCCCACCTTCAGAGCATTCTTTTTGGGGTCAGGGGGTCAGCCTCCACAGATGTCTCCAGCAGACAGGCAGTTGTCTGAGGACTGCATCCCAGAGAGTAAGCATTCGGCCCAAACAATGCAGGTCAGCCCTCAGTAAGGCATTTTTTTTTTCTTAGGTCTACTTTAAATAAAGTCTTTCTGTGTTTTTTTCTTGTGTGTGTGTTTTTTTCCTACTACATGGTTTATTTTTCCTCTTGAAATTGACCAAGTACATTCATGGAGGTGGCTATCACTGGATAGCATTGTTTTCTTCTTTCTTTCTCCCATTTAAACACTCTTCTCTTCCTAAGCTTCCTCCAATTGTTCTAATGGAGACTTAGTCATTCCCGCCTGACAGTGCAAGGAAAGATGCTTTTAAAAAGGCAAAGAAACACATGTTGCCAGGACAGCAAAACGAAAACACGTCGCCTCTTGCAAACATGTAAAACCTAGTTCATGACGGAAGGCACTTGAAGAGCAGTGAGAGGCGATATTAAAAGAAGAGTATCGCTAGGCTGCCTCAATCACAACAAACGGCATCAAAAGCAAATTCCTCAGCCAAACGGGTTTCATTAAAGGGAAATCAAGCTTCTGTATGTCGGGTGGGTAAAACAATACCAGGGAGAAAACAGAGAGGGAAGAGAAAGGCTGTGTGCATTTAAGCAGCATGTTTTGCCTGGAAACATGGAAACGGTGTAATTGCAACAACCTTTTAGAATCGCAGCAGCCGGGCCATCTTTGAATAGCATCCTCTTTTTTTGTCTCTTTCTTTGAAATGGTGCGTGCACACGTGTATGTGTGTGCATGTTCACACGCCTGCTTTCCACTCCCCAAAACAGCCCCCTCTATTCTGAAATTGATAACCTTCTAAATGAATTATCGTAATGCATAATGAACGTTATCTCCCCCCAGGCTGCAGCCCTGTTTGGCATGTTGATTTGTTTTGTTTCACATTACCCTTCGTTCTTTAAGAGTGCTCGCTGCTTGAGGCGTGTAAATAAGAAATTATCCTTGCTTACTAACACTCCTAATACCTCCTTGGGGTAATTAGAAATTATTAGACTGCTGCCTCCAATAACAAGAGCTAATGGCACTAACTACTGTCAAAGCCAACACCTCCTTCGTCCCTCTCCCTTCAGATGGAAAAAACAAAAGCTCTCTGCTGTGTGTGGACTGCAGGGCACAAGGCCGGCATTCTTCCCCTAAAACAAGCACCCCCACGCTCAGAGACTCATTATAGCACACGGGAGAGTGGAAATCAGGCTATAAAATGAGCTTATCTGCAATAATGCCCAAAAAGATTTGCATAAACGCGTTAACTGTGCTGGTGGAAACAGGCGGGGGAGAGGCGAACTCAAATCTGCCCGCGCTCTCCTTCTCATCCACCCACTCTCTTGGACGTGAGCTGTTTATTGGAGAGGTACCTGTAGGGTATGGCTGCTACGCTCAGCACCAGATCCTCCATGCTTCCCTGTCTGCACTATAGGCCACGGCATTCAGCCTCAGATTCAGCAAACACTCGTTTCTCCCAGGAAGAAGGGGCTACAAGGTGGGGCTCGGACTTTAGCAGAGCCGGTGGGGGGAGGAGGCCGGGTGGATTAGAAAGCCAAGGGAGGCAGAAGAAAGGGGGAAAGTGGAAAGGGAGCAAGGCCCATCGGACAAACACAAAAGGGCCGATGGGAGGGGGGCCCAGGAGTCAGGGTTAATTCCCAAATAAGTACACCTTAAACGGCCTGGATGAGCAGTTCGGCAGAGATTTGGAGTCTCCCTGCAGGTGTGTCTTTAGTGCGCTGGCCTCTCTAACCTCTTTCCCTTCTCTGATGGAAATGCAGCAGCAAAAACAGGGCAAAAACCAACACAGCCACCATCACTTCAGTGTCTTCTCAGCTCATCTCTTCTCTTCTCCCCAAAAAAAAAAGCACAGGCATAAACACTCCTGCAGTTTTACGAGAAACAAATCTGGCGGAGACAGGAGTGATTGGATTATCACCCTTTAAGAATGACTTCTTAGCTGACCCCCTCAGGCACAGCTTGCTAAAACAAGACCCCGAAAAAAAAAATTCCAGCGCAAAACTGGTGTCTCTTTAAAGGGCCAGCGCATTGTCATGCTTGTAAAAATACAGCAGCATTAACGGAGCAGGCAGAGCCCCCCAGGGGCGTGGTCTCAAATCTCTTTTAGCCATATTACATCAGGCCCTCTGTGTTCTACATTGCCACGGTGACAGGGAGGGGGCTGCAGAGTGCAAGCCCTTCATATAACAGCCCTCTCTCTTTCTCTCTATCTTGCTTTCTCTTTGCTCTCTTTCTCTTTCTGTTTCCTCCTGCAGTAAAAGTCAACATGCTCCACATCATGATTGCTTTCCTGCCCCCTCTAAACCTCCTCACTTTTAACACAAGCAATACATAAAGAAAAGGTGCAGATTGACTAAAAAAAAAAGTTTTAGCCATCTCCAATGGTGCATGACATACAGCCCCCTAATTTTGGTCATTTTTCCCCCATGTTTACCAAACATTAGTTTGCACATTGGGCTGACCCACTTGCTGCTTTACGGATGGACAGTCTGGCCATGATTATGGGCCACAGGGACGAGAGAGAGAGAGAGAGAGAGAGAGAGAGAGAGAGAGAGAGTATGACCAAGGCAGGGGGTGGGGAGAAAAAAATGCCTTTAATAGAAGTAATCTCACTAACTTACTGGCGAGCATTAACAGTACTCTGCTTTCTTTCCTTTTAATGTGTTTTTCTCCTAATCCAGTAAATCAGGCATATGAGTAGAGCAAGAGAAAGAGAGAGAGAAGATGATCATTCTGTTTAATCGCCCTCTGGAAAAAGGCCAGGCAGTCTACTAGAGAGAGAGAGAGAGAGAGAGAGAGCGAGCAAGAGAGGGAGGGAGCGAGGAAAAAAGGGAGAGAGAGAGAGAATTAAGCAGAGAGTGCTAGTGGAGAAGAGGAAGAAGCTCAAAGCACAGCCTCTTGAAAAGTTCGGAACAGAGAGTAGTGAGGCCTTTTCCCGTAAAGGCCTGTGAATGCTGAATCCAGCAAGAAATCAGCTCTCAGAGCACAAGGATCCATTTTAAAACTATCTACATTAACTATAGTTTTCCCTATAGATTAAGCATTCGCCATGAATAATTTACCCACTCTTATGCTAATGGGAGACTGAGTGTATCCCCTATGTTGTTTTTTCCCCTCCAGCACAACTATTCTCGGCATTCAGAAGTCATTCTGTCCTTCTAAAACTAACTTGGAGAAACAGACACTTGCCTGCTTATGGATACATACACAACTACCAAGCAGCAAGAGCATCTTGCTATTATGATATTATTAGATTAAGAAAAATAACAAGAAGTAGAATTAAGCAAAAGAACTGGCTATTGAATAACAATTTACTGTTTAAACAATAAGAGCCTGTATGGGGGGCTTTCCTTCAATTTTGTAATTTCATAACTACATAATTTACATGTTAGCTTTGTTAGTAGTTACTGAATAATTCATAGTAGTTACTAAATAATAACTGATTAATTACTGAATAATAAATCTAGCGTTCAAAGCATGAGGTTTTGTAATTTGGAAATGCCCCACATTTTACTAAAAAAGGCAAGGTTTTTCTAAAAGCACCTGTTCCTTCCTAAGCTTTTTTTTTCTGCCTGAGCTGTCTCCATGTATATTCTGGCAATGTGGTCAGATCTGCTGTTGCTGGGCTGAGTCTGGGCACTGTGTAAAAATGATCAGTCCTCCAACAGCTGGGAGTGATGGCCATGAAACAGCAGGGATCGCTGCTGCTTTATTGTTTATCTTTTGTTTATGGGGTAGTATTCAGGTTTAATTATTCCTCTAAATTAAACTCTTAACAGGCACAGAGAGACAGCCAGCAGCCCCCACCCACCCCACACACACATACGCAGGAACACATACACATACTCAAACACACACACGCCTAGCAGATTTCATTGTAAACCAGGGGCAACAACAAACACGCAACAAGGCCTCCATCTTGCGTTTGCTAAAGCTGGAATCCTTTTTTCATTTAATTCCCTTCATTTTTTCTTCGACTTTGTGTAACACAAACTTTGGACTGTACATGCAGAAACAGGTTGAATCAACAGGCCTTGTTCACACTGCTGCTGGGTTTGTAGTCCCCGTCAGGAATGACCCCCTATGGTGAGGTCCACCACAACGACCCTGCCCAGAGGGGCCCTAGTCAATGTAGTTAACTGTCAATGTACACTTATACATGCATAGTCTTCCTTCAAAGTTTTCATGCATACTTAATTACTACAGTGGTAGCTGCTCCACTAGCTACATCCACTAGCTACATGTTGAGGCTGTTTTTTGATGCTCAAGGTGAAATGAATTGAAAATGTTCCTATAAATCTTATGTTGAAGCTCCCAAAATCAGTGTTTGCTTATTCCGTACTTCTTTTCTTACTTCTCAAGCCTTTGGTTCAATTCAAAACATTCACAAATCTTAAAGACTAAGGCCAACTGGTCCAACTGCTAAGCATATGTTACATCTAATACAACCAAGCATGGTGGCTGTCTGTGATTTTCCTGTAGCAGCTTGGACTGGAATGCATTTTCCTAAACATGAGAACAGGTAGTGGAAGTGAGAAAGATAGTGGATCTGCTCATTTGCCCTGGGGGGCCAGAATTCATATTTTCATTTTTAAAAAGAAATTCATCTAGAAATAAAGTAGGGCAAAGATGAAGCATTGCTGCAACAGTATAATATCACATGTATTAGCTCGAATGACTGCAGAGAGAGCTTGTGCCGTTGAAAATGTCCTCAAAACTCTTCTCAAACCTGTCCCTGACTTGTATGTGTACAGATCCTGCAAATGACATATGTGTACAATTCAATACCTAACTTAATTAGGATGAAGAAACAGTGATAGTATGGACTTCCTGTATGCTACAAATAGTCCAGACGAAGATGTATGACAGCTATTTTTCTCTCCTTTCCCACAGACCACACACCTTTTCTAGTTTTCCAGTTTTACATGACTTTTCTGCTAAATGTGTTTTGCTTTTTTCCCTCAATATTTCTCTCCACATCTCTCTGCTTTTCTCTCTACAAATCCATAATTGGCCTTGTTTTGAGTGGAGAGTGGAAATTCTTCCCTGATGAATCGGAGACCAGCGCGGGGTGCAGCCTCTCCCTGTGTGCGGGGAGCTGTTTAGCTGTGAAGCTGCGTCCAGCCAGGCCCGGGCAGGAGCTGGGAGTCAGCGAGCGCTTCAAGCGTTAACGTAATTGCAAGAATGTGAAAAATGAGGCGGCGGGGCTTCTGAGCGGAGCGAAAGGTCACAGCGAGCCTCACACAAAACAACTGGCTGCAGGGACAGCCTCATTAGAGCAGTAAATTGGCTGCTCTCTTTCTCCCTCTGTCTCTCTCTTTCTCTCATTCATAGGAATATAAGGCATGTTTTCTTGCTGGAACACCAGTGTTTAATGCTATTTGGGCCTGGTTGGCCTGGGTCAGGCCCAAGCACTTTACACCATACCGTAACTATCTTGGCCCTTATTGATCAGCTGTTACTGGATCCGGTGCAGAGAGGAGTCGATAAGTGCTCTGTGGATTACAGGTCACTTGTACTTATGTGTGTAAGATAATCAATAGGCAGTGCATTTCTTCCTCCCTCTTTGCTGTCTTTTCCTTCTCTCTCGTGTCCAATCTCCCCTAGCCCACCCTTGAAAAATGCATAAGGAGCACAACATATGCTGTAAGATGGCATTGGTATGCTGTTTTCATTCTTGTAGCTACTACAGTCACATTAGCATATCAGCACTGTACACTGTTAGCAACAAAGGTACTGTGCAGGTGCATTTTTCATTCATCAAGGTACAAACAATGTAAATGTACCCTCAAAGGTACAACAGTGGTTTTAAGGTCCAATTGTGCACCTTATATAAGTGTTTCCCAGTGGAAAAGTATCCTTTTCATGACCTAACGTTTGAAACAGGCCAATAAAATAAAAAGTCTGGAGATGGGACAGGGTGTGTGGAGTCAATGCAACTTACAAAATATAATTTCAATGAATTGTGGTACAGTTATGTTCCCTGACTAAGGTTCTGAGATATAACCATGAGGGTACCACCCCAGTGGCAAGAGGGGTACTGCCCCAGTGACTGTGGCACTCCTGAACGTCTGTAGCTCACACACTTTAAACTAATAATTAAAGGGCTTGTTTCTAATTAGTTGATGAAATGAGTTAGGTGCGCTGGGAAATACTGGCAAAACATTAATATGTGCAATGCATAGGGAATCCAGCACTATGATGTAGAAGAACTGTAACATTATGGACAACTGCGCACATTCCACCAAAGTCAGGTGCAGGTGCAAGACACAACGCAGGCCTGAGAAAAATGCTAAAGGGAAATCTGCACACATGGACTTTTCAAGCTCCCTTGACACGTAGTCATACAACATTTCAACCATTCTTCATTAGGCCTACTGGAGACCGTATTGGTCAAAACTTTGCACCAGTAAATAATTTGGAAGATTGAAAAATCAGTGTGCAGACATGTTTTTTTTTTTTTTTTTATTGTGATGCACTAAATAAGATACATATTCTCTCAACGGTATGCCAACTGCTGACAATAGCATATGGGAATGGGATGTTTGTTTTGCCCTAAGAACTGCATGCTGAATCCTTCAAGCTTGCACCGCCACCACCACCAAGCCCTTCCTGCACGGCAAGACAGTTACCAGTGATGAAACTGCTCTTGACACAAGTGAACCACAAAGGTCTGTAGCAATTGTGGCACTGTGGTCTAGGCTGGGTTTTTAAATAGCCATCGCTCCAGACAGCCAGGCCAAGCAGGGCTGCTTGATTAAAGCCTTGGAGCTGCAGAGAGCTTCATCGATACCTTTGATTGCCTATCGGTGGAATGCTAGCCGAGATGGGACATGACACCAGTCTGGGCTGGCGTGAGCAGCCCGACCCCGTCTAAGCACTGCTGCTGCCTGATGAAACTCTGTGCAAACAGCAGGCGCTCGCGGACGCTGCCCAGAGAGCTCACGAGCATTCTGCCTGGCAAAGCACAGCAAAGAGCCACAGCACAATGAGAGAAAGAGGCACAGGCGTAATTGGAACCCACTATTGTCTTTGAGCATTTCTAGAAAAAGCTTTTGTGCTATTTCAAAATCAGATGTTAGCAGGAGTGCATAAATGGAGTGGTGCATATTTAAAGATGAAGAACAAAAGAAGAGAGAACTGTTTGAATTTTTCACATTCATTACTGGTGTTTTGGGTGAGTGCTATGTGTAAGTCCAGAGCCTGATGAAAACACAATCCTTTCTGAGGTGTAATTATCACTCCTGAGCTAGCAGAGTTAATGTGTTTTAAATGTTTCTAAAATCAAATTAATTATAAGCCTTCTGTAGTACTTTGCACCTCTGAAAATTCTGGTAGCACTGTAATGAAACGCAGCATTCACAAGTCTACACAACACCTGAAATAAGCCTTTTGTGACAACTGACATAATCCTATACAGACATACATAAAGGCTTATTCCAGGAAGAGTCAATTGTCATAACACTGGCTATGACAAGTGGTGCATGTTTGAATAAGCCTTTGTAAAAGTTTAGGTAGGTCTATATCAGTCATGAAAGGCTTAAGTTGGTGTCATTGGCCTTATAAATGCTGCCCTTCAGTAAAGTGTTACCAATATTCTAACACAGTATCTATCAATTTAAATTAATGTGTGTAATAAAATAAGAAATACATACAAAGTGCTAAAATGTAGGATGTTTATGAAAATTTAAAACACATGTTCATCTAATATTCATGTAACATCAATACAATCGATTTATATTTAATAAGCGTTATATATTCATTTTATTGGTTAGGTTGCCCTCTTTCAATTATGGTGGCTTAAATAAAATAGAAATGTGAAACATTTAAGGTCATTAGTTCATCTTGTACATGTTTTTAAATCAGCGAATGGAAACTTGAGAATACTAAAAATTTTAAAGCAATTACTGAATCAAATGGAAATGAGATGAAAGAGCATTAATGGAAAGCAGTTGTTTGAATGTTTGTGTGTGTGAATGTAGGCCTGCGTATGTGTTTGTTTACCAGTGCATTGTGTTCATCCATATATGCCTATGTGTTTTGTTTGTTAACCAGCATACTGTGTACATCCTGTACATCCTTGATTGTGTATGTGCCTGTATCACCTATACATGTACAGTGTAGACCCTATCATCAGGAGATCACGAGTTTGATCCCCAGTGCTGTCACAGCCATCCGTGGCCAGGAGTCCAAGAGAGCATGACTGGCCTTGCCCTCTCTGTGTGGGAAGGATGGTCCCTATCTGCCTCCATCATTCAATCACTGAGTCAATGTAGGCATCTGTTAGCTAATGTAACAGAATTAGCATTTAGCATCGTAGCATGTTGATCTGTCCAATGACACTACATTAGCAGCAGTTTGAAAAGATGCACTGGTGCTTCTTGTGACTTGGAGGAATCATGTGTTAGCCTTCGCCCTCCCAGCTTGGCAGCTTAATGTGATGGGGAAGACCTAACTAGTAGGTGGAAATGGACAGGTCTAACTTGGGGAAAAAACTGGTAAAAATCTAAAAAAAAAAATGCATATTAATATAACGAGAGTTTATTCCAAGTCATTTTGGATCATTTCCACTGGTTCCTTCATCACGAAATGTGCACACAGTGTAAAGAGCAGCTGGCATTTTCAAATGGTGTAAGAAATTAAAAAGAAAAAGCAAAAAAGAAGATAGATTTATGAAGCTTTGAAAGGACAGCGACAATACATTAGCACGTGTGCATGCTGTGCTTGTGCTCACCTTGTTCACTGCTGTTGTCTCCGCTCTGGGAGGCGTGTCCTCCACTGCTTGGCCCTGGTGTGCCTGCCGAATGCGTGGAGGTGGCGTCATCGTGGTCTCTCCAAGAAGCTGGGTTCTGGTGTTTCAGAGAAGAGATCCATCCATCCACGTTCCCCATCCAAACCGCAAACCAGGAGCAGAGCACAGGAAGCAGCGGAGAGCGAGAGAGAGAGAGAGAGAGAGAAAGAAAGAAAGAAAAAAAAACACATGAACGCACTGGAAATGTGAGAGGGACATGTGTGAGGCTGTGGAGAGCTGTGTGGATCTCTGGCCTGTCTGTCTGAGCACCGAGCTCACACAAACGCACACTGAATCAACAGCTCCACGGCCATCTTAACTTCCATAACAGCCAAGCAGGCACTCACTCCAAACACCGCCCGCCTAACAGCTTAATTACAGCATAAGAGTCCATCGCTGCTGTATTTAATGTACCATCAGATTGGGAGCAAGCTCAAAAGAATTGTCTAAACACATGTGGCGGAAAAATGTCAAGTTAGTTTATACCGTAACCAATTGAGACTTCCGCGTCAAGTGAGAAATATGAGGCTAAAAAGTCGACATGCACCACAAGTGCCATTAATCATTAGCACTGTCACAATTGAAAATAAGATATGAGAGGCGCTGTCTCTCTCTCTCTCACTCTGTCTCTCTAATCTGGCAAAGACATTGCACATGGACACAGATGCACAGCCACACAAGCAAAAGCTATCTTGTCTGAGAGGTAAAGGAGTGAGTAAAATGGCAAATTTGTCCTTTCTGAGTGGCCTCTTTTCCTCACCCTTCCTGGTCATTCTCAGAGCCTGAGTGGTCGGCACAGGGAAACAGGATTTGTACTGTACAGGAAAGGCTTTATCTGTGCAAAAACGAAGGCAGGCAAGAGGTGGAATTTCCTTTGCCACTCTCAGCCAGAGAGGGACTTGCTGACCACGTCACCTCAACCCCACACACGCACAAAAAACCCACACATTATGTTGCAGTCAACATGTCACCTGCTCTGCATGAAAAAAATGGCCATAGAGCCAGTCTGGCTTTGTAGCTTTGTCTCTGTGGGCCAGAGTACAGCCCCCTTGAAAAGAGCCCAAGCCAAACAAATCCGGGCCTGCACCAAGGCTTCCCACAAACCTCAGCCCACTTCTCTGCTCCCTTTTTTTCCCCTCCATCGCTCCCTTGCATACACACGCAGCCTCATAAACGCAATGTATTCCCACAGAGGAGAAGCACTCCTGTAAAATATCGGGAGGAGAGAAAAAAAGAGCTGCCATTTGGTGTAAGCTCATTACAGTCGGAGCTGAACTCTTAATCTGAGTGCAATCAAGCATGTGTCCAGCTGACTGCCCGAACGGGAAGCAGACACACAGAGGGAAAAAGACGGCTAAGGTGTTTGCTGACCAGTGCTTGCCCATGCTGTGTTCTAGCTCCGCTCTAGCGGACCGCCCCTGACTGTACGCCGAGGCTGCACTCCCAGCTGTGGACTGTGGGCTGAAGGAAACACGCGCAGGCCTCTCGGTCCGCTGTGGCCTCTCGGCGTCAGCTGTTCACCGGATGGTGTTCAGATAAAAGCTTGCACAACTTACCACAAGAGCATACAATAGAGACAATAACTCCACATGGACTTGAGCAAAAAAGTGAACAGCATGGTTGGACTGAGGCTCGACGGCAAAAACATTCATCTAAGCCAGGTCGTTTAGAGACTGTTTTGGTCATTCATAATCTGTGTGCATATATGGCCTTCATTCGAAGTTGCTCTTTTAATCATTCTCAGCAATATCACAGCAGTGAGAATGACATTCACTCTGTCATAACACTTCCATTATGACTCCAGAGCAAATGTCATAAAAAAGGAAGGAGAGGAGGGAGAAAAAAGGGTAAAAGAAAAAAGGAAAAAAAAAAAACAGTGTGTATAATGTAGTTCAGCTGAGCCAGACTCATGTACTTAGAATGTGCCGTTGTTGTTTTAAGGAAAGAAAATGACTGGGTTCCACTTCCTGAAGGTGAAACACCCACTGCCGGCAAGACAGGCCTAAAAAATATGCTCCAACTAACACTGCATCATACTAGTATGTTACACTAAAAAAAACTGCAATTCCAACATTCAGATATGCTAATTAGCTGTATCTATAATAACAGTACTGTGTGATATATCATATATGCAGGTATATTATGTATGATTTTCAGTTTTAGCAACATCCATAGATAATAAAAACTTAAACAGCCGTCATTTATGCTTGTTTTAGATTTGAAAGAGCAGTGCTAAAATACAATGTACCTGTACAATAATAAAAGTGCTGGGTGATATACTGTCAATACCGATATATATACTAATTTTCAAATTTAAGCGGTATCTATAAATAAACAGCTGAAATATATATCATTTATGCGTGTTTATGACTGTTTTGAAAAACCAAAACAAAATACATACAAAAAAAAAAAAACATTTTTCCTTTGTGGAATTACTGTTTGTCTGGTAAACAATTACGAAACGGTATAAGGTGCCTTTTGGTGTAATTCTAAGTGAAGAAAAATAGACCAATAAAACAAGCTATGTCAAATTTGTAAGACTTTCTTTTAGCATTGTTTACTAATTCTACAAAAGCATGGTTTCATTAATGGAAATTTAAAGACCACCTATTGTCATGATGCTGTGAAATGTACTGAAAATATACTAAATTTTACCAATACCGCCCAGCACTACTATAAAAGCAGCTCAGTAACAGTGCAGTGTTACAATAGGCAACATCCACCACGGTTTCACAATTAGAGTTACATTAGTCTACAGAATCGTAGAGTGTACACAAGCAGCCTAAGTTGCAAAACAAACTAAGGGCACAAGCAGCGTGACTTGGACATCAAAGAAGCAAAAACAAAGCCCTACAACACATAGTGCTATCGTCTTTAGCCCAAACAAACAAGTGACACAGATTTCCTACATGCCTGCCCCAACAACACAACCAATATCACTACAGTCATATCAGACAGTGTGAAGTTTCCTCACTCAGATCCGAAACAAAAGCAACAGCCTTTTTACCCGGGTATGAATAATGCAGCGGGCTCTCTCTCTCTTTCTATCTCCCTCTATCTCTCTATGCCACAGTCAGAGCGCTGCTCGTCACACACAGGCCTCGCAACACAACAAAACAGTTGTCAGGACTCCCCAGAGTCCATTAAAGTTCAAACAAGCCGTTAAAAAAAAGAGAGCGCGAGCAAGGGAAAGAGAAAGAGAGAGAGAGAGAGAGAGAGAGAGAGAGAGAGAGAGAGAGAGAGAGAGAGAGAGAGAGAGAGA
>JAILXH010155328.1:24105-36874 GCA_023558415.1 Piaractus mesopotamicus
AGCAAGCTTCTCCTGAGCTGAACCGCCCAGTAAATCTCTGAACCATCTCTGTCACATTACTGCTTGTGCTAATGCATCAGGTTTACCATAGGAATAGAAAATGGTTATCAGCTCTCTGCCTTCTACTTCTGTACTTGTTCTCTGTGTTTGTATCTTTTCCCAAAACATAACCAAATGACCCTGACCTTCTTTCTTCTCTGAACACTGAACAATGCACGGTGAAGCCTATATTTATCATCATCACGATTAGAACTGGCCCGAGAAAGTCGAATACTTGAGTGCACATTCATTATGTTGGTATTTATTTCTCTATTTAGTATTCAAAGTATAGTCTTTTTAAAGTAGAACAATAGTTAATATATAGAAATTTTTAAAGGGCCCAATTCTACATTTTACTTGCATTTTACTCCTTTCCGTGAGGTCAATTTATGCACAATAATGTTTGTTTTGTTATATGCACCCATGACCATTTTCCGGCCTCTCTTTGTCCATTAGGATTAAGCATGCTGTTTTTGTCACTGTGCCATTAAGACACATGTAAAGGTATATGTAATTATATCAGAGCTGACTGGCTACCCTATGTACCCCTTATTCAAAATGCAGTCTAGGCTGAAACACTCCTTATAACTTCAGTGTACATAGGCGAGGATAAACTATTGGAGGGTAAAAAGGTGGATGTATGACATCACAAAAACAATAAACTCAAAAGAAGCTGTTTTTGAAACATAGTTTCTGTATATGGGCTGGGGAGTGAATGGTACATTCTAAAACTTTAACAATGCTTATATATTACATTAAACTCCACTTGCTGCCAGGCATGCATGTCACCTCACCCCAGAGCACAATAAACTGCATTGCTTTCCATGTGGTCACTGGAGATAAAAGAGCAAAGAGGCCTAAGAAATCATCGTAAATTTTTTAGACAATTAGAAAAACGCTTGGTAAAAAATTTGTGATAAGGAGTTGGTATACCGTGAAGGCACGGCAAATTTGAGCATGTCTGTGAGATACCACAGCTGATTTCAGTTCAATTGATTCTCTGGTAATTGAGACAATGTTTGGAGGCTCTATTGTCCTCTAAGCTTGGTACTTCTAGGTGCACCGGCTGAGCAGTGTACCTGCAAAGCTGCTTCCAGGGTGATCCTCTTCGCATCAGATCAGCATGTAGCTTCAACAACTCCTCAGTCCTCCTCTTCACTCTCTGTAGCACTGATATGACTGAGCTCAACTCAGCCTGTATGTTGCCCTCACTGCTGGAAAATGGCAAAGTAAATGGTATACCAAATAGAAAATCTTGATAAAATAAATAAAATAATGAATGAAAAGAAAACAAACCTAAAGCTAACTAAACCTAAAACTAAACTATTAAAAGTAAAACAGCTATTCTAATTTGTCGAACCCTTAACACCTATGTACGTGACTAAGAAATTCAATTCAAATGATAGAAATGACTCATAAATGCTTGATTTGAATGAGAGGGCTACAATCACACTCTATCCCAGCAACAAACTGCGCCTGAACAGCTGGGCATCAGCTGACTTAGCTTAGTACTGCAGTAATGAACATGCTTAAAATTACAGTAAATTGTGAAATATAAATATTATTGTTTTTAAGGGTGATTTTGAGAATAAGTATTTATTCGGAACTTCCAACGAGAATTTGAAGCCTGTAAAATGCTATCCAGGTCAGCCCTAATCGTAAAAACCCAGTTAAAACAGGTTACTATCTTTTGAAAATGAGTGTTGCTTTATAGAACTGTGGTACGTAGGAAGGCTCTTGCTGTAGAGCTTGACCCAAACTGTCCCCTTCACATTGTGTTTGAGCTGTTACATTCTGGACAGCGCTTTAGGATGCCCATAACTACCCATAAAAAATCTCTTCAATAGATCTTTTATTCCCACTACATTAGCATGGAGAAGTTAGGCCTGGAGAAGAATTCCAACCAGGCTGTTTTTCTTTCAGTGGTGTTAGTGAGCTTGTGTTTATTGATGGAAACATGAGCTCAGAAGTGTACAAAGGCATTTTGGCTGTGAATTTGCAGAAGTCTGCTAAGAAACTGCTCAAACAATAACGATCGGAAAACATACCTGCTGCCTTTTGAAAGAATAATTTGCCGAATAGAAAATAACAGTCTTGTTTAAAATAAGATTTTATTTTCTCACACAGTTAACTCTAAACATTTTTAAGAATGGCACTAGTGTCCAAATAGTTGTTGACACTGTGTTTTGGTTTCATTACACAGATCTATACTTGCTACACATCTGGTCAGAGTTACACTATATACAAAGGTGTTGGGACACACCTCCTAATTACTGAGTTCAAGTGTTTTAGCACTGTCATGGGAAACCACCTCTGGCACAAGTCAGTTTGTGAAATTTCTGATCTTCTAGATCTGCCCCTGTCAACTGCTATTATTGTGAAATGGAGGCACCTTGGAGCAACAACAGCTTTGCCACGAAGCGGTAGACCACGCAAACTCACAGAGCAGGGCCACCGAGTGGTGAAGCGCAAAGTGCCCATCCTCTGCTGAATCACTCACTAAAGAGTTCCAAATTACCTCTGGAAGCAACATCAGCAAAAGAACTGCCCGTTAGGAGCTTCACAAAATGGGTTTCCATGACCGAGCAGCTACACACAAGCCTAGGATCAAAATGCACAATGCCAAAGGCGGGGAAAGGAGTGGTATAAAGCACGCTACTAATGTATTCTGTGGAGTGACGAATCATGCTTCTCTATCTGCCAGTCTGATGGACAAGTCTTGGTTTGGTGAATGCCAGGAGAACATTACCTGCCTTACTGCATTGTGCCAACTGTAAAGTTTGGTGGAGGAGGGATAATGCTATGGGGTTGTTTTTCAGGGGTTGGCCTAGGCCCCTTAGTTCCAGTGAAAGGAAATCTTAATGCATTTGGGGAAGAGTCTTTTCTGTTCCAGCATGACTCTGTGCCCCAGTGCACAAAGCAAGGTCCATAAAGGCATGGCAGGGTGAGTTTGGTGTGGAAGAACCCTGAGCAGAGCCCTGACCTCAACACCATCAAACACCTTTGGGATGAACAAGAATGGAGATTTCGAGCCAGGCCCTGCCGTCCAACATCAGTGTCTGACCTCACAAATGATCTTCTGTATGACTGGGCAAAAATTCCCACAGACACACTCCAAAATCTTGTGGAAAGCTTCCCAGAAGAGGGGAAGCTGTTATAGCTGCAAATGGGGGAACCAACTCCATATTAATGCCTATGGGTTTAGAACAGGATGTCATAAAAGCATGTGTAATGTGTAGGTGTCCCAATACTTTTGTCCATATAGTGTACTTTAATCATAATTTATTGCACATTGTCATTGCAATGTCCAGCAGCTTTATCACACATCACATTTTTTGTCAGGCAGCCTTACTGCTTGTTCTCAAGAATTTAATGACAACAAAAGGTAGTAAATACTAGAATATAAGGTAGAGTTTAATAAAATCTGATCTAATATTAGGTCATAAACATTGCTTATCAGATTGAGAGTTTTTTGTACACACCTTCTTAATTTTATCACATACACATACTAAAGCCTAAAAGATTTATTATGTTATCAATAAATCTAATAACTCTTGGGAGCAGAAGTTAGTGTTCTGGTTGTATAACCTAATTAAAGAATATGAATGATGCACTGCCTACTGTATATCTCCAGCAGTGTTTTAATGTGTGTTTTGCAGAGGGGTTACTCAGCTAAGCATGAGGTGCGGCAGTTCCATTTTACATCGTGGCCTGAGCACGGAGTGCCATACCACGCCACAGGTCTGCTGGCCTTCATCCGCCGGGTAAAAACCTCCACACCAGCCGATGCCGGACCTGTGGTGGTCCACTGCAGGTACACAACCCACACCATGTAAATGTTGCTATGATGATAGCATTGTTTGAAAAACAATGCTATTCTTCGTTGTAGGAGGAGTGATGGTGTCAGCCATTGTTTTAACCCTAAAAAGTGTTTTGAACATGGTTCATGTTTCTAATGATGTATTTCTAGTGAAGTGTAGTTTTGCTGTACATGAGTGTTTACAGCAGGACTCGAGCTATGAACATTCAGCATCCATATTTCTAAAAAAATCGATATCCGATTTATTCCACTGACTGCAAAAGTTTGGAGATTAAACTATGGACAGAACATTCGACTGAGAGTTGCAGTACACTGCTGTCGCTGCTGGCGTTGACAGGATTGTCCATCACAGTTCCATTCAAATATATGGAATATCTGGTTTGCCGTTGTTCCACTACTCTAACACTGAAATGTTAGAACCGATCATCCCACAAGGTTCAGTGTTAGGGCCTTTGCTTTTCTTTTTGTACATGTTACCTCTAGGTGATGTTGTTAGGAATTATTATATACATTTTTTATAGCTATCCTGACACGAGAATATATATTTCAGTTTCCTCTGAAAATCAAGACTCTGTGGACAAGCTTACCAGCTTTGTGTCAGATATTTCTCAGAACTAAATCAAGAAAAAAATACTGAAATACTGAATTCAGAGTAATATTCTATAAGGAATAGAAAATATGGAGAAGCCTCTTTCTGTTATTATACATCTAAACTGGAATGCAACTCCATCTTTTATTAGACACTTGTAAGACACTTTTAATTTAAATTTCTCCATCTGTTTTTGTATTTATCTTTTTTTAATGTATATCATTGCCTTGTATCATTTTAAATTAATTCTCCTAACTTACATTTATTGCCCCCACCCCATTGCGATGACCAAACAGTGACTATAATAGAAGAAAATCAGCTTTAATTTCTTCTTTTACTGTTAAACTGTATCACCTGTCCATTAAGCATTTTGAATAATTTCTTAAAACATGACAGTCTCACTGAATCGGTGTGAGGTCAGAGAATAAACACCTGTGCGTGTGTTCATGGCCTGTGTGTGCTGCAGTATGGGGGCTGGCAGGACTGGCTGCTACATCGTGCTGGACGTCATGTTGGACATGGCAGAGTGTGAAGGAGTGGTGGACATCTACAACTGCGTGAAGACTCTCTGCTCACGCCGTATCAACATGATCCAGACTGAGGTGGGAAATTTACAGTTCAGAGCAGAGCAAAAAGCAAAGAGAGGGAAAAAAGTTCCCTTCGTTTACATAGTCGTATATTTGGTGGGAGTGATATGAATATTCAGTGTTTTAAGCCTGGGAGTGTGTTTTAAAGCTCACTGTGTACACAAGCCCACTGATAAAGATCTTCACCATCTCTCTGCTTTGTGTAGGCGTGTGCCTCTCTTTAGATCTCCCTCTATTTGCATATCCAAACTTTATTATGTAAATCCGACATTCATTTGGCTGTTTATTACATTTGTAATTGTTTACTAGACGCTTTAATTAAATCTATCCTGCAAGTGTTTGTTTGTTTAGAGCTAGTTATGTTCACACGCTGTGCACTTTGAAATTCTGCGCGTTATAGCAAATGTTTAATTTAGATCAGGGCAGGTTAGACCAATTCTGTCCCCCAGCCTTTATTACATTTAATCACACAATAACTTGCATGCAATTTTCTCTCTCTCTCTCTCTCTCTCTCTCTCTCTCTCTCTCATTCTTCTCTCTTCTTTCCCCCTTTTTTCTGTTCCACTGCAGGAGCAGTACATATTCATTCATGACGCCATCCTGGAAGCGTGCCTGTGCGGGGAGACAGCTATACCAGTGAACGAGTTTGCCCTTACCTATAAGGATATGCTGAGAGTTGATTCTCAGAGCAACTCCTCACAGCTCCGAGAAGAGTTTCAGGTCAGCCTCTTGCCTCACACGCAGTCACTCTTGACCTGTACTGTATATGTCAGTGTGAATCTGATCTTAGTCTCTTAGCCTTAGATGCTTTGCCTAGAGAGATACAGACTGTCTGCTATTTATCATACACTAAGATGGCCACAGCTATTGTTCTAGTTACACTTCTATTGGCTTTATTTATTGAAAAAAACACAGTTATCTGCCAACGGAATGGCAATGCGACCGACAGAATTACTTAAAACAAGTAAAAAACATTTCGAAATAAATTAAACATATTATAATATTCTTACAACAATTTCAAAATGAAAAATATTAGATATTGACGAGATTTAAAATGATTTTGCTTGCCAAGATATCATTTTACAGTGTTGTTTATCAAACAAAAAGCTAGCTTGTCACCAGTAGTAAGCACTTGCCTGCTCTACACAATGTGACAACAATGGGCGTTCCAGAGCAAGATGTAGCTGCTGCATTAAAAAAGTGATGCCATTTGTTTGAAACACTTACCTGCCATGACACATCAAGCTAAAATAAAGGTCTATGGTTAGTTGTTTTGCATGGCTGTTACATGGCCTGCTCCAGTCAAAGTATGCAATTTTTGGCCATGTTGAATGATAAAACCACAAGACTTTTGGAGGATACTCAGAAGTCTGGCTTGCAAGAATAGAATCTGGTTTTACTTTACCTAGAGGGAAACTGTCCATTGTACAGCACCATGTCTGTTCTTTCAGTGTTTTGATGAATTGTGGCATCCAGTGTCAGACTTGTTAAACAGAGTAAAGCTGAATGCAGGATTAGAAAAAGGTGTATTAGCAAAATACATGTACAAAAACATGAATCAAAAGATTAAAAAAAGGAAACAAGGTCAAAACAGGAGGCAAGTAGACCAACCATACATACTGAGATAAAAATGTCAGTGAAAAAAGGAAAACCAGGTCACTAAATAAAGTTTATATGCATCGTAAGAACAGAGGTCATACAAGTGACTCAGCAACACAGAGGAAAACACATACAAGACTTTGCAGAGACTGAGTGAAGGGAAAACGAGCGTAACCAGTCAGTAGTCAGGCTTTTCTGGCTGGGGATTGTGGGAAATGTAGTTTTTCGGAGGACTGAGCGATTGTGACATTCACGTGATCTAGCAAACATAAATAATTGTGGTCAAAGTAATGCACGCCGATCTTTTACCCATGTCACATCAAGGATTCACCAGCAAAGTCTATTTTATATTCGTGTATCAATCTATAGTTATAAACATCTTCAGGCAAATACTCTGCATGATGGTCTTTATCAAAAGTAATCAAAGTGGGATTTGTCGATCATGTGTAGACTGCTCCTCAGAGCCTTAACGCTTGCATTGGTTAGTAAATGTCATCTGAGCTTAGCATTGCAAGGACATGGAGAAAATACAGGATTATCATATTCACACACTCGCTTATTGCCGTTTAAGGTTAAAACCACTCCCATTAAAATGCATCAGTGAAGACATTCCCTGGAGGTGCTTTGAGCATTTTAAATAGGAGTAGCTTTCATACAGCAGACTTATTTGTACATTTCACATGCTAATTAAGGGACACATTATTAAATTATAATTTGCATGATCCAGTTCATATATTTGGTCAGTAGATAACTATAGACAGTGACTACACATTCATGGTCCTGTGGCACACAGTGGAGGATGGTTTTCTTTTTGAGTTCTTCTCAAGGTTTCTTCCACGTACATTTTTTCCATATTTTTCTTGCCACTTTTGGCCTCAGTTTGCTCATTCAAGATTGAAATGAATTGAATAATTACACTTCAGTAAAAATATGGTCTGTACAGAGTGCATTTGTAACTACATTTGAGGACTACTAGCTCTATTGTGTACTTATTTAATAATATATTTATATATTTATTTATGATGCATGTTGCTGTGGGATGTATATTGACGGTGCATCTTGTTGTGTCAAAACATAATTTTTTAAATAGTCCAAGTGAAATTTTTTAATGCAGAAGAAAAATAATAGATCACTCAAAAAAACATTGGTCAAATGCATTAAAAAGACTAAATTGAGTAACGCTTCAAAAAATCAGAGCATGACTCGCTCTCAGTGCCTCAAAGGTGTTTAGTGCTCTCTAACACTGGGCTCTAATCTCTCAGTAGCCCAAATGGCCTGCCAAGGCAGATGTTGAGATGTTACTGGAAACATATTTCTCACCCACTGTGAACCGACCTACTGTGAGCTTGATTCCCATATCCCCAAAATTAATGCCTTTGTGTCAGTTCTTCAGACCATCGCACAGTAACATTTGAGCACACCATGTGTCTTGTACTGAACCTTTCAAATCTAGATTTGTCATAACCATATTAGAACAAGATATGATATGCTTTACTGTATCTGTACTACATTGTATCTATTTGCTCACTGTTCACTAATGCCACTGTGTTAGTGGCACACTGGGATAGTTAACAAAGGCTTCAGGGTCATACAGAGTAATCACACAGATGCATACATCAATCAGTGAAATAATAAATGATTTATGAAAGAAAGAAATGAATCATAATTTAGGACTAAAATATCTTCAAAAAGTCTTCCTCATTAGACCGTCACAGGCTCTTGTACAGAGTAGCTATTTTGCTACCAGGAGAACACCCAAAACAGCTGTGATCAAATATTCACTGAATCATAATGATTCATATATGTTACATTTGCTTTGCCATAAAATCTGATCAAGGCACGCAGACACACATACAGTTCAGCCCATATGTCACTGGACAGTGAATTATTTTTTTTTCTTGTTATTTTGGTTCTGTACTCTAGCACACTGTAGTTGAAACGATACCGTGACTATAAGGCTAAAGTGCAGAATGTCAGCTTTAATTCAAGGATATTTACATTTATATTGGATGAACCATATAGCCCTTTTTAGACACAGTGGCCCATTTCTCTCCATTTCAGAGGGCCATATTCTGGTCAAATCTTTGTGTGTAAGGTATCTGGTGACGTGTAGAAGCCTCACTTTAGAGTATAAAGCTAGCACTTAAAGGATATCTTATCCAAGGCAGAATTCCAGGCTGCCAGTTAAGAGCCCCAATATCGATTGGAAAGGCTTGCATATCAAAGAAATGCCGCACTAAATCAGCGCCCCTCTCCCTTCTCTCCATTTAACTCTTACACTGCGACTTACTTTAAAATATGCACCATATGAATTATAGAGCATTTATCACTGGTGTCTTGCTCAGGCGGAAAAATAAGGCAGGGGAATGTCTTTGGATTACAGAGGGCAGATTGCTGTTTGACAGCAGGATGTTTTTGCACGCTTTGATCCACCAAAGCCATCTCTGTGGCATTCACGCCGGCATCTTTTTGTCACTCTAAGCCGCTGTGTGTGCTTTTTGCTGTGCAGGGAGGAAAACACATTACTACAGTCAATAGCTTTTCTATTACCATTTCTCTTATGTATTTACACTATTCATTTGAGACCAGTGTGTTGCCTTCCCAGCATCTACAGCAGGCAGAAATTTGCACACACAACCCATCAGAGAAAAGACTGTAGGTATGCCACATTCCTGTTTTAATGGCACTTTTTTGATGGGATCATAACATGCCTATTCATTATGTATGAGGCCGGCCTGATTTCCAGTTTTTGTTCAATAATTTCAGAAGCAGTGTGCACAAGCGATATGAAATGCTTTTTAAAGTCGAATCCAAAAGCTGCAGTCAGCACACGGCGTGGCCCCATCTGCAGTTGCCAGATGCACAATGCTGCTTGTGTAAAGTGCAAATCATCATAATCACCCCGATGGCGGCTCTCATCCCCTCCGTCTCGCTGCTTTTTCCTGTCAGTTTGTGGCTTCCCCTCATTTTCATCTCACTCCTCTGTTTCTTCTCTTTGTTTGTGCTGCCTGCCTGTGTCTGTTTCACTACTTGTTTATCTCAACCTTTCCTCTACCTTAATCTCCACCTTTATCTCTCTTGCTTCCTTTTCTGTCCTCTCACCTCTGCCTTTTCCTTCTGTTTTATTTTGGACTTGTATTTCACCCAGAAAGAAACCCTTGGTATTATTAAAGCAATACACCAAGTTGTCATTCAAAGATAAACTTGAGTCTATGAACTAATAATGAAGAGAATTCATGCATAATCCAATAAAGCAATAAGTCATGAGAAGTTACATTGATTTTATCATGGTTAAGGGGTATTGTTAGGGCACCGCTGTGGTGTTCTGACAAAATACAGTACGATAAAATACACCAGTCCTCAATAAATAATTAAACGTAATAATAATCTAACATAATTTCAGTAAAAAAAAAAAAAAAAACATTCTGCCAAGCAATATAGATTGTTAACAATTGAATGTGGTTGCCAAGCCCAGGATTGTTCCATGAACAGAATCATAGTTTTAAAAAGTTGCCTTATCCATACAGAATTTAACTGTGTGCAGTGATATGCTTGCATATCAAGTATGTACAGTGTTTTTTACTGATGCTTGGTCTCTGTTATAATATGCAGAAGTAGTTGAAGTGAAGACTGCCTGTTTCTTGTGCAGACTCTGAACTCAGTGACCCCTCACCTGGACGTGGAGGAGTGCAGCATCGCCCTGTTGCCACGGAACCGTGAGAAGAACCGCAGTATGGACGTTCTGCCTCCAGACCGCGCCCTAGCCTTCCTGGTCACAACAGAGGGAGAGAGCAACAACTACATCAACGCCGCACTGACCGACAGCTTCCGTCGGCCAGCAGCCTTCATAGTGACCCCACACCCTCTGCCGGGCACCACCGCAGACTTCTGGAGACTGGTGTTTGATTACGGCTGCACCTCCATAGTCATGCTCAACCAGCTGAACCAGTCCAACTCAGCCTGGGTGAGTTCGGTCCTTATGGCCATAGCGTGTGTACAGAGTATAGGACCCCTGCGCACAGTCTTTTAAGACTTTCTGTCCTTGTCTCACTCTAAAATGCTGCAGGGTTTTTTCCTGCCCCTCTAGATGGAGGTTTTCTTTGTTTCTCCAGTCTGTAGTCTCAGCAGACTCTCTAATCCATTGTCTTCTTCCCTTCATGTCTTGGTGTGTGCTCACACAGAGCCATTTGCTCAGTGTCATTCTGTCTTCCTTTCTCTTCATTTTATACTCGAGTGGATTAAGGCTTATTTCCTCCCTCTCTCTCTCTGTCTCTCTCTGTCTCTCATGCTCCCTCTCTCTCCCTGCCTCTATCTCTCGGTCTTTTTTGCTCCTTCATCTTTGTCTCACTCTCTTTTTTTCCCTCCTCTCTCTCTCTCTCCCTTTCTGCAGTCCAAGTGTATTAATATTTATCTCCTTGCTTGTGTCGCAGCGTTAATACTGCTCACTCTGTGAAGACAGCAGTCTCTGAGTATTATCGCTCTTTCTTCCCTGTTGTCTCATTAAGGCCCATCTACTTCTATCTCTCTTTCTCTCTCCCTCTCTCACTCCCTCATTCACTGCATTTCTCATTACTGTCTGTTACTGAATGCTGCTGGCATTTAAATAGTCCTCTTTTTTTGCCACTCAGCTGCCTGTTACACTGTATACTGCCCTGCTACTGCTTTACCGTGACTTGCATTGTTTTGTTGTTTCTTTGTTCTGCTCTAAACCTGGAGCGATGACTCGAACACATTCTGCCTGAGAGGCACTTGACCTTCACGAAACAGTCTCCCTCTAGAAACAGCTCACATGCTTGTCAAGTCTTGAATATATGTTTTCTTAACTGTCTTTTATCCCTCTTTGTTCTTCCTCTCTTGGTCCATCTCTCTCTCTCTCTCTCTCTCTCTCTCTTTCTGTCTCTAGCCCTGTGTGCAGTACTGGCCAGAGCCTGGACTCCAGCAGTATGGCCCCATGCAGGTGGAATTCCTCTCCATGTCTGCTGATGAGGATATCATCACTCGACTGTTCCGTGTCAAAAATGTCACAAGGGTGAGTCTTATTTAATATACGTTGTACACTGTAGACCATCTTTTTAAATAATATTTGCTGTGGTGATAGTTTGGCATAAAAATCAAGTTTTCTAAAAGTATGGCCAAAATTCAGGGTTCAAAGTGGCTGCTGCTGTTTTTAGTTATACACATGCTTTGTCCTTTATTTATCTATAACAATGTCATACAGTGTTAGAAACTACATACGCTAGTCTATTGGTTTGAGGCGAGTGTTTAATGATTTAGGTGTACAGAGTTTACACAATGCTAATTTGCGGAGTATAAGCTTCCATTACTTGCTAGCTGTTTTAGCCTTCAGTGCCAAACTAAGGAAGAAAAGTTTGGGACGCCAAACATGTCTTGGCTGGTCAGCTACATTTAGGGTAAGACAGAAAAGTATGTAAATGTGTGACAGACTGTCACTTTAAGGGGTTCCTCCTGAGATGTGCAAGGCTGGAAAGAATTATTTTAACATGAGAAACAAAACTTTGTACTTTGAGTAGTTCAGATGTGTTTTATATGTGCCAGAACACTGTGGGCTCATATCCTTTCGCATTCCCTCATGTTTCACCAAAGTATATAAGATTAAATGTTAGACATCCTCAGCATTACTGCTACATTCTTAGCATCCTTGAAATACGTTTTAAGTTGTGCTGTTATATAAGTGCAGAAAAATCTTGAAGGAAATCCACACCAGAAATAGTTCAAGGTGTGAAACTCTGGAATAGTTCTTGCTGCAGCCTTTTCTTTACTATAATAAATTACATATCTTCACTCTGATCTCTAAACCTCATCATTTTGCTTTCCACTTTAGAAAATTACTTGCGCAGTGATTAAGTGCAGTGATCTAATTGCATAAAATTTGCCTTTTTAGTTTTCTTGAAAATGGTGATTTAGCTCACAGTAATTTCCTTCAGGCTTTACCTCATTTGTGCCTAGATACAAATTCATATGATGAGCTATACTCCTCTCCTGAACTGTATTACAGTTTTCCTTTTTTTTTGGTTTTTAATACTATCCATTAAAGTTCTTAACTTGAGGTGCATTTGGAATTGTGTTTATAATGTTGATAATTTGTATACTATTTTTCCTCTTTGTGGTTGGTAG
>JAILXH010155349.1:13859-32316 GCA_023558415.1 Piaractus mesopotamicus
GAAGAGTCCGATGACTTCTCCAGTCACTGGGTCTAGATCAATATCATAGAAACAGGGACGTGTTGGTAGGCCTGGTATAGTCGGCATCTGTATTGAAAAAGATTAAAGTGAAAATTTTGCAATTTCCAATCATTAATAAATGATTATACAATGTTTTCTATGTGCAATTCTCTGCTCATGCATTAGTAAATGATACAAACAGCGATTTCTTCATTTCTTTAAACAAAAGCAAATGCTTGGTTTGAACTCATGAATGCATGTAATGCAGTCCTTTTTGTTCCACATCTGTCTGCTGCTTATTGTAATGCTTAAAGGGGCATTCTAACCTACAAGTAGCATTTCATATATTGTCATGCTATTTAATAATCTACCACAGTATTATATCCCTCAGCTTCTTAGGTTTGACTGAATTCACAATTGTTTTTTTATTTGTGTTTCTGTCCATCAGTGTTCTCTCACTACAATACCAGGAGGCATGCATTATGCATGTCATACAACCACTGAGACTCTCTTCACTGTAATAAAGAAATCCTGATTGCTAGCGTAGTCACTCATGTAGATTCTAATAAAAACAGACATGATATTCGGCTTCCTAGCAGTAACATCAGCTATCTGTCTTCCCTTCTGCATTAGCCAGCTAGTTGCAGTCAGAGAGCCCCTTTAATTTACTTGGTTATTGTGACGCGTCAATCACCCAAATGACAGATTAGACAGAATCAATGATGAATGCAAGCAAATTGTAGTCTATTATCAGTATAACTATTCAGTGTATTACTCTGGCCACCCCTCTTATAACTGGTAAACTAGCTAACTTCCTCCATTTAGCTTGCAACCTGTATGAACAATCTTAACATGACTAATAAATGTTAACAAACAATACAATAGCAAATTTTAAAAGTGAGCTTGAGAACTGCCTGGCTAAGTTTACATGCACACAACAGAGCAACTAAGTTCTTAGTCCAAACTGGATGAAACTGGACTGAACCAAGACGTATGGTATCTAAACTCTTGCAAGTGTTAATGAGTGCACAAAGCAATTTTCTCCTGCAGACGTTCTATGCTTACCGTGCCAACCAGTGGGTAGAGGAAGCCGGCGCCCACACTGGCACGGATGTCGCGGATCGGCACAACAAAGCCGGTGGGCACGCCTTTCTTTTCAGCATCGTGAGAAAGTGACAGGTGGGTCTTTGCCATACAAATTGGCAAATTGCCGAAACCCTACAGAGAGAGGAAAAGGTGAAAGAGGTGTATGTATGTTGGCATGCACCTATTATTTTAACTGAAACAAAAAACAAGCATCTGGGGCAAAGGGCTCACAACCATGCTTGTTTACAAACTAATTAAACAAGCATCTCTGGTTTAGGTGTTGACACAAGGCATCTACCCTGTTGTCTAACTTCATGACAGACAGACTTGCTCTTACCTGTTTGGTGTACAGGTCTACTTTACGCTGGGCCTCTGGGAGGAGCTCGATGTCATCAGCCCCATAAATCTTCTGTGCAATGATTCTAATTTTATCAACAACGGGCAGCTGAAGAACGCCAAGGAGGCACAGCAGAAAGAATTACTTTATAGACACTACTGACAAAAGGTGTACACAGTGATGTTAAGCAATATGACAAACAGCAAGTCATGGCAAGTAAAAACGTTATTACCTCGGTGTCGTAGAGAAAGCTGAAGTTGCTTGGGGCTTCTGCAGCTTTCTGCACGGCCTTTCCCAGCTCCACAGCTCCAGCACCCCCATCTGCCCAGTGAGTGCAGGGCACCGCATCAAAGGCCCCAGCTTCTTTAGCCAGCCTACAGATCAGCTGCAATTCGGCTTCAGAGTCTGTCCTGTAGAGAGAATGCTGTGTCTTATGCGCTCAGTGTCTACTCATAGGGTTCAATTAAGTCATTAAGCACACCCTACCACCACTTTGGTAGGCAAGCTGCAACTCGGACATAGCTTGTCTCATCACAGTTGCTGCAGCTACAACCCTGCAGGTGAATGAAGACCAAGCAAAATAGCCAGAATGACCATGAAAAGATATGTGAACACTTTAGATGCAGTCTACAGCAAATGCTTTTACCCTGTTCTTTAAGGGTCAGAACCCCACATGACCACCACAGAGCAGGTATTATTTGGATGGTGGATCACTTTCAGCACTGCAGTGACACTAACATGGTGTGTGTCATACAGCAGTGCTGCTGGAGTTTTTACTGCTGGATCATTTATGGCTTTATTGTCTCATAACCACCGTGTTGCCGATTGAACTTGAAGTTGCCTAACCAAATTGATGACTGCATGATTGTGTGATGTCATCAGGATACAATGAATATGCACTTCAGTTTACAGTGAAAAGATCTACTGCAATAGCATGATAGTAAGACAACATCTAAAGCACTACTGGAGCTGGATTAATTTCACCACAATATGTTCTATAAAGTAATGTGTATCTGACAGACCAATCATCCCCAAATTATCACATCATAGCCCAGATGTATGTGTCAGCATTACACGACAGATGAATGCACAGCCATGTCTGTTGGAACTGGTTTTGTTGTTGCATTTCAAAGAGGTGCATTCAAACAGGCTTACTATTACTGAGGGATTCAGCCCATTACAGAATTAAAAGCATCTATATGTAGCTTTACATATATACACACACACACACACACACGTAAAGCTACATATTGATGATTTATCTCTAAATTAATTAAATTCTTATTTTTAAATCGGTAGTTTAATAGGACACCACAATCCATTGTCTTCTTAGTCCCAAAATCGCAAGAGTTCTTCTGAAGTGAGATGCACAAACAGAAAACCTTATTAAGTAAAACAGAAAATTTTCTTTTGAAGGAGTAGTTTGTATTTCAAATCTAAATCGCACATTTTTCAAAATTTCAATAGAAATCATCATTATAATATTGTGTCATGATGCCTGTAGTCATTCCTACCCCTTTAAATTGCCCAGATAAACCAAATCCAGCTCAAATAGGGCTTAAGACTTAACATGGAAAGAGGTTTAAAGAAGATGGGTTTACTTACTTGAAAGCATTGACTGCTACAACCACTGGTACCCCAAAATGCTTGGCATTTTCCACCTGTTTCCTCAAATTGTTGCAGCCTTTCTCCACCAGCTCAAGATTCTAAAAACATCCAGATTTTTTGGAAGTTATTTCCTAAAATTCAAAAGTAATTTTCACATGTAATACATCTGGGGTATATATTGCACACATGTAAAATGTTACTACCTCTTCAGTGTATTCCTTCGGTAAAGGCATTCCAGCTGTGACCTACAGAAAAAGACAAATAATTCAAATACACACCAGAATATCAAAGCGTCTTTCAAACTAAAGACATGCATTTTGACTGGTCAGTTATTTTATACTACAACCCTTTGCTCACAGTCCAGTCCTACATTACCAGAAAAAGAGAATGAAAAAAAATCTGAAATCTGAGTAACAGGAATCATTACTCATCAAGCTTAGAAAAATGAAACAGAATGAATAATAGAATTACATTTTTGAATATAGCTGTTTTCACTATATCCGTCTAGACCAATAACACTTCATCGTGCATTTAAACTTTGTGCTAATTAAACATCGAATACAGTTCACTAAATGCCCAGTAGTAGTCCGCTTACTGTTGGTCCTCCACCGTGCATCTTCAGTGCTCTGACTGTGGCCACCAGCACCACCACGTGAGGCCTCAGCCCGGAATAACGACACTTAATGTTGAAAAACTTCTCCATCCCGATGTCGGCACCAAAGCCTGCCTCAGTCACTAACAGAGAAAATAGGACAACAGAAACAAGGTAAGAAATACACAACAGCTAATTTTCTATCCTTAAAGAAACAAATAATATGTGGTTAAATACAGTAATTCACTGAACAAGCTGAACACGGTCACCATATTCTATTCTATTTACTATAATATTAACATACATATTTTATATATTATATATTATGTGTATATATATATATATATAAAAGCAGGCAATTACGTTTATGTGCAACAGGTGGCGCCAGTATGACGTGTAGCAGAGCCTGAGTTTCAGGCATTTTTTAATTCATGCTTACCTACAAATCCTTCAGGCCCCACCAGCTTTAGAGCAATTTTATCAGCCAAGATGGAGGAGTTCCCATGCGCGATGTTGGCAAAAGGTCCGGCATGAACAAACACAGGGTTTCCCTAAAAAGGAGGGGATACATAGTGAAGTGGGAGTCAAATCATTATTCACCAATTGTTTCTTTCTTCTCTGTATTCAAACAAAGCACAAGAGTGACATAAAACTTGTAATTTTTTTAATACTATTTCAGATTAACATGAGTAAAATAACTCCCATCCAGGGTCTGACCAAGTAAATATTAAATGTTTAATTAATTACAACAATTATTTACAGCTATTTACACACAATTTCTGCATAACTCAATGGTTAAGAAGTCATTCAGAGTGGTTTGCTGCCAAATCCCCCATTACAGAGAAATTTACTCAGGGTCAAAACTTGTGGTGGTGATAGGAACCAGCGCATAAGTGCACCTCCTATCTGCAAATATATATAAAATGCACGTTTGTACGCATAATAATACAAGTTGTAAAATATGCATATAATGTTTGCATTTTATGTTAAATGCTTCGTTAAATTTAGCAAATAAGCACATTTATGTAAAAAGTGCAGGTTTTCATACCTCCAATGTCTGCATTAGGTTGGGTTTGATGGCGTCTTTCATTAGAACTGTCAGCGCTCCACACACACCCTGAAAAGTGATGAAGAGGGAATTAAGTCCAACACTGTAACTCTCAATGTGCAACATTTAGGCTCTCTAGGCTAGTTTCCCCATACAGAGAAAACCGCTGAGCCACATTTCACATTTTTCCTTTAATTCCCATCTAAAATTACACTTCACACATGTCTAGAATAGACAAAGAATTGCATTAGTTTTTTTCCTCTGGAAATCACCACAAGCTACATCTGTTCTTTTCCACTGTACTACTCACCAGGTCTCCAGTAGTGATGGGATCTCCACTACGGCTAGTGGCCACCACCATTTTAGCAAGCCTCTGCCTCATGTCCTCCATACTGCTGGTGAGAGCCAAGACAGCCATGATCTCACTGGCCACCGTGATGTCAAACTGAGCCTGCAAAACAAACAACCCTTGGCTCACTGGATCCACAAAAAACCACTCTAGTGCTCAACAACAATAATACACAGAGTTCATTTTTATATTGTTTAACTGACCATGGTCCTAGATATCAATGTACACTATATGGCCAAAAGTTTGCATCCAGCTTTTCTAACCAGTGAATTCAGCCACTTTAAAGTGCACCTATTACTGACACAGATTCCATAATCTCCACAGTAAAGCATTGCTAAAGGAATGGGATGCTCAGCTGCAAGCCACACAAGCACTGGCAAGAGGGGTATAAAGTTCAACAGCATTGGGCTGTGGAGCAGCAGAACAGCGTTCTCTAGAGTGATGGAGCTCCAACACCTTTGGGGTGAGCTGAAGTAGCGTTTGTGATCCAGAACTAATCATCCACCATCTGTACCTGACCTCACTAATGCTCCTGTGGCTCAGTGTGATTAAATCCTCACGGCAATGTTCTAACATCTAGTGTAAAGCCTTCCCAGAAGAGAAGAGGCTGCTACTGAAGCAAAAGGGGGACAAACTTCCTATTAATACCCTTAGTTTCAGAAGAAACATTGCACGAGCAGGTGTCTAAAAACTTGTGGACAATGTATATCTTGCATTATTAAACTAACTATGGCCCTACATGGCAATATATGATTTTAAAATCATGCTGTCATTTCTATTAGATGTGGCTAGGTGTAACTCACTGTTCTGGTATGGCCCTTCTCAGTGGGAGACTGGCCAACGGTGATTTTCCGCAGGAAACGATCATTGGTGTCCAAAACTGCATTGAGGGTAAAACAAAGAGGAAAACGTAAGGTCTAGATGTTTCTACTCTTGAAAGCAAAGATATCTACATATTTCATCATCAGGTATAAAGAGGAAAAAGGAGAAATCAATGCACTGCAACTGTACTGCACACAATACTACATTCTGAGCCACTAGTCTTCTGTACCTCTCTGCCAGGTGATGGATTCAGGGTCAATGTCCAGCCGGGCAAAGCGAGTGATCTCCTCCTCAGTCAGCGTGGAGGGGTCAGTCTTTTCTATGCCCAGTTTCTTCGCACATCATTCACAAGAAACAACATGACACACAAGCAACGGAACAACATTAGGAATAAACAAAAGACGGCAACTGGAGATGGTTAACTGCAAATTAAAATGGGAAAATGCAGTTTAAATGTACATTCAATTGAATGTTTGGGAGCTCATTAAGGACATAAATGGTAAAATTATTCATACTTTTAGTCTGTTGATCTGCACGGGAGAAAACTTCCTCTGGCCTCCGCTCAGCGGCACAAGGCGGTTGAAAAGTGCCTGCGTACAGCAGATAGAAATACTATAGAACATAAAACATCACACTGGCAGTTGTCACAGTACATGTGGACTATGCCTGAAGAATGACAGCTCTTACTTTGTCGGACTGAGTGGCCTCATGGAACATACGGGCATCAATGGCAGCAGCTACCAAGTTGTTTGCAGCTGTGATGGCATGGATATCACCAGTGAGGTGAAGATTAAACTAAAATCAACAAGAAAACACCATATATTAATGTAATATTAACAAATGGTTTGGAATTTGGCAAAACAGCCCATGAAAAGCCACAGTACCTCTTCCATGGGAATAACTTGAGAATAACCACCTCCAGCAGCGCCACCTATTAAAAAATATCAGAGTTGAACAATAATAATATTGTAGCACTCTCCAAGATATATTAGGACAGTATTACGGCTAGGAAACCCTGCAGCATGACCGAAATGCTCGACTCACCTTTGATGCCGAACGTCGGGCCTTGAGATGGCTGGCGTACACAGGCAAACACATTGCGATTAAGGTGAGCACCAAGCGCCTGCACTAGTCCTATTGTAGTGGTGCTTTTTCCCTCTCCAAGAGGTGTAGGAGTAATTCTAAAAAAGCAAAGATCAAATTATTTTGAATTATATACAGTTGTTGCAAAAATGTGAGCATCCCTGTTCAAGTTACATGTTTTGTTGATGTGCTAAGTAAAAATAAGTTAAACATGCTATACAGAGAACATACTACGGCAAAATGTAATGCACAATTGCTCTTTATTTGCTGAATATTGGAAAAAATAAAACATAAAATGTCATTTTCTGCCTGTGGATGTTCAAATTTTTGCATACAATTGTATGATTTTTTACAAATAAATGAAGATAGTTCTTTGTGAATGGTGCCAAATCATCTGCAATAATTTAAATTTATTGCAATATGTACAATAATACTCCAGTGACTAAAGAAAATTGCTCTGCATGTATCTATTTATACAAGGTCATAATTGATCTAAAAAGGCTGTCATATTTCTTACCCAGTAACAACTACGTATTTGCCATCAGCTTGGGCCCGCAGTCGATCAATAGTTTCCAGTTGTACTTTAGCCTTGGTCTTGCCATAGAGCTCCACTTCATCAGAAAGCAGCCCAATCTCCCTGGCCAAGCGGTCAATTGGCTTGGGCACGCAAGAGCGAGAGATGACAATATCACTGAAAAACAGATGGAAAATTAGGCCAAATACAGCTAGGGTACACTCCAGAATTGCTTAGATGGTAGTTTGAGCCACAAAGAAGGATTTAAGACAAAATTATTTTACTAAAAAAAATACTTTATAGACACAGCAAGAGTATTATGTCAGTTTTAGCCCAAGAGAGGCAGTATCACTGTTAATGTCCGCCAACAGGCGCCAGAAATGCTTGACTGATATTTTCTGGTAGTTTGCTTTTTCTGGGAGAACAGCTGCTTTACAGTGAGAAAGACTCAAACCTTGGAACGGGACGTTGCAAGTTGAGTTTGGTGTAAGAGATGTTCCATTTGCCTGGTTCATGTGCTTGAAGGAAGCGCTGAGCACTAAGAACGGTATTCTATGAGAACAGAAAGAAGACGAGGGACATATAGCTTAAGTGAAAAACAGAGAAAACATGGTGAAGATCCAGCTCCATCCTGGGACGCAAAGTATGAGACTCAATAACACAAACTTTAGACAACTAAAACAGTCACTCAAACAATAACAACCTTGTGTTTTTTACTTCCTTCAGTTGTGACAAATAGCTTTTTCTATGAAGAAGTCAAAGCAGAATTTGCCCTTTGTAGAAACATGGAGTCACCAAGATGCATGTACCTGTATTTAAACATAGTTCCTATAAGAGATGAGAGGTATACCTGCATGAGCATGGCGACAGTCATGGGGCCGACTCCTCCTGGCACTGGCGTGATGAAGGCTGCCTGCTCTTTAGCAGAGGCGAAATGAACATCGCCCACCACCCGCTTCCCATTAGCCTTAGTGCTGTCTGTGAGAAGATTCAAACACATGCATATGTGCTGAACAAGAGACAATTAAGCAACTGTAACCACTATTCAAGTACATTTTAAATGTCATTTCTGGTGCCCATTGAAAGCAAATACTCCTCACCTCATACAATTCTTTATCAGAATGTGAACTAGTTATGCCTACATGAAACCGTGACTCAAATCCATTTACATATGCAGTAAAACGCAGTCTGTTAAATATGTAACATTTACATATCCAGCAGACACTCTTAGGTGAACGTAGCGTTAAGAGACTTGCTCAAAGACTTCTATTGGTAAAGCAGTAGCGTTCCTGCCTGGACTGGGAATCTTCCACTAAGAAAGCTGCACCCTGTGTCATAGCCATCTATAGCCAAGCACGCGCGAGAGCACAAATGGACATGTTTTTATGGGTGTAACAGTACAGTAGATCAATGCTCTTGCCCTAACAAATCAATTCTACCAATCACGGCCAGGGCTCGACATTCATTTTTTCACAGACTTGTCTGAATGGGCAAGAAAAACATCCCAAGCAGTTTATACAATTTTTTTATTTATTTCTATTTATTATTCAACTCCTTTTAGGAGACCATTTACCAGGACAAATTCTAGGACATTTTCCACGACCTATAAACATTTCTTCCTAACGAACAGTCATCTTAAAATGCTTAAGTCCTTAACATTAGTCAACAATGAAACCTCTAGCAACCCCTTACTGACTGACTGACACTCTGACTCAAATCATCAAGTTCTACTAAAATGTGAGTGATACCACTTTACAGTAAGACTACCCTTACAAAGGGCTTGTTAACAGATTAAAATTAGTTTATTAAAATGGTTAATAATTAGGGCATAAACATATTAAAAATCATAAGCAGTTATAAGCACTTATAACTAAAGTAAGCTGTTATATCTGATAAATGTCTTCCAGAGCATGTGGGAATATATACATTTACAATCTTTGTGCAAAAACAGCCATTACATTTAACAAACCGAAGCTACCTATGCACTTGTGCATTAAAGTATTAATTAGTACTACTGTGGTAAGCATTTGTCAGATACACACACAAGTCTAGTGCTCCAAAATGCCAGAGGAATTCTACTTACAATTCTCATGACATCTTTCAATTAACAACAGTGTTGACAACACTGTCATTAACTGAAAGTGCCTTTTTTGTGCGTTGTTGGTGTAAGACCTATAAACCATGCAAAACAGGTATTGATGGGTCAACACTGATTCAAAGAAACAGAATTTTCCATTTTTGTGGTGTTTCTATGGTGTTTTCAAATGAAAGCAAACGAAGGCAATATCAAGTACACTGCTAACAGAATGAATTTCCCCTGAAAACTGATTTTCACTGCTGCTGTCCCAACTTTGTGTTTTGCTTGCCCCAAGAAATCACTAACACTGAACCCCGATGGCTGGCTTTTAGTGATAGTTGAAGTATACATAGTTACAGTAAACATCATTTGGGCAGTTAGCACTTTCCTTAGGGATGCATCAATACCATTTTTTTCCAGATTGAGTACAAGTACGAGCACATTTTTTTTGGTTACTCGCCAATATAGTCTGATACCTTTACTACTATTATTATTATATTATTATTATTATTAACCTTATAATTACCTATGTACAATTAAGTACTTTTTAGTGTAAATCAGAGCGATGTGCCTTAACAGTTAAATCATTAAAATCTAGCTGGTTTTAAATGAAGTGCATTAGCTACCAATGCTATATTATGGAGTAGCGCTGCAGTAGAGAAGAGCAGGTCTAGTTCCATGTCAGAAACGAGCTTCTGTCAAGCTGTAGTTTTGCTCCTCATCTGTGTCTCTGTGGCACAGCGACAGCAGAAATCACATCCAAGACAAGTAGATCTGAGGAGCTCACGTGTGGAGTTTGTCTTCTTAGAATCTTTTGTTTGGCTGATTGAGCTGTAGCTGAATGTTCTTGAATTGTTCTTTGGTGACCATCGTGCACAAACAAAGCCTACCATTTGTACATTCACACTGCACAAAAACGGCCCGTCCATGCCATGTGAAACGCAGCTCTACAGACAGCTCTACAGACAGCTCTGTCTATGAACAGTTTCAAATAAAGCTTGATACTCCATTTAAACCACTCAAAATAACATGATGCACACTGAGCAAACATGAGTACTGAGCAAACATGCTGAGAAACTGATACAGCAGCTAACCCTGTGCAGTTATAGCAGGCAGTGATATACACAGTAGGACAATACAGTCTCTATAGCCTATTTTACACAAAAAAAAACAAAAAAAATGCTTATAAAAATGTTTATACTTTGCTATTATATACAGTCAAACAGTGTAAAGTCAGCATATATGGACTTTGGTAGCAAATGTCGACTTTTTCCACCTCTGTTTAGCTGTTCTGTGTGTCTCCACCAATACTGGGGAAGCGGCTGTGATTGTGTGTTTAAGTCTGCGTCCTTCACTCCATTTGCTCATCAGTGCGACAGCATACACTTGGCTTACGTCACATGGTATCAGCTGGTATCGGTGATTTTTTATGAGTACAAGTACGGCAGCTCGTGCGCAGTATCAGACAACACCCAATACCAGTATTCATATTGATGCATCTCCACCAAGAGACAACAAGAAACAAAACAAAAGAACACAGAAACATGAAAAAAAGAATTCTGCATGTTCCAGAAACATGCTTTCTACCACCACACCCACCTGGAATATGGTTGATACCACAGTCGATGACAATCGCTCCCTTCTTAATCCACTCTCCCTTCACCATCTCAGGCTTTCCAATCCCAGTGACCAAAATGTCTGCCTTCCCCACCTGTGAAGTGGTTAACATGCACATATAATTTTACTGTTCCTTCATTTCCATGTTAAAATATAATAAACCTCCTGTTTATGAGCTATTGTGAGAATACAGGCATTTTCAGCTCACAAGTTAGCTGACAATTCTTGACAGCAAAAGAAAGCTAAAATATGTAGCCAGAATATGTAATATGTAGGCAGCTCACGCTGTTCTGCCACTACCCAGGTGGAACACTGTATTAGATTTATATTTCAACACCTAATGCTGTTTTTTTTTTTATTATTATTTAAAAAAAAAAAAAATTTTAATGGAAAAATCTTTTTTAATGTATTGGCTTCTGCACGAGGATGTACTGCTTATATCTGGGCAAATCAGTTTTACTTGAAATGTTCTTTTTGCCGTATTCTCCTTTGCAAGAATCTTGGACCAGTTGATGTTTACCTCAGCTGCCAGGTCAGCAGTCTTTGAGTGACAAGTGGTCACAGTGGCATGATTCCAGAGCAGGAGGTCATGCATAGGTGCGCCCACAATCTTACTGCGGCCAATCACGACAGCCCTTTTTCCTGCCACAGACACGCCTGCAAAAAGGCAAACATTATTCAACCACAAGTTCCTAAATGACCGCACAATCGCTATTAAAACTTGACTGAAGCTTCATCTAACTTCTAATGGACGTATATCATGGTACTGGCAAAACTTTCTCTTTTATTAGGGCTGTCAACTCAGCCGAGAAATTAAATTAGAATTTCCCTTAGATTGTTTATCAAGCATTCGTATTGATTACACATTTAAATACGTTATTTTTCAGTATCATTCCGGCGGTAAACAGCAGTCATGAATTCTTAAGTGGTCACTTATCAAGCACCTTCAAAAAATATTTGAACACACACACACACACAAAGTATTCATAGTATTCTAATGATATAATACAATCGCATTGCAAACATGACCCAAGAAAGCCATAACCAATACAGCACAGGCAGTAAAATATTTTTTTTGCAATACTCAGTTTCTCATTTTAAAGCATAGTAAAGAATATATTTGAGTGTTTTGATTTTTTTTTTTTTTTTTTTGCTGTAGTGATAACAAATAAAAGCTAATGGCTGAGATTTTCCACTGCATTACTTCTGCTGCGTCCCAAACCACATACTAGCACAATTAGTAGTACTTGAAAAATAGTACAGTACTACTACAAGTGCACTCATTAGTGTAGTAGGTAACGTATACACGTGTGTGGTTTGGGACGGAGCATTAGATCAGCCAGTGAGACGCCTTCAGCAGTCCAGCACAGGCTGGGGACCTTCTGGGCCAAAATGCCAGATATGAAGGCCTTGCTAATTAGCTGATGAGCTGAATCAGGTGTGTTTAATGAGGCACCGTGCTGAAGGCTGCAGTGCTTTGGCTTGCAAGGACTGGAGCTTGACACATGTGGCCTAGCAGCTCCAGCGGCTGATTACAGCTTTGCTGTTTGGCTCTTTAGCTGCTTATTAAAAACTTTCAATGTAAAGTATTTCCTGATTAAGGATCCATTTATTGAGATAAACTACTATGTTTATTGAGCTACACTTCTGTATAATAATATAATATAATATAATATAATATAGCCATTTTTATTAGCTGTTGTAAAATCGATCCAGTCTAAAAATCAAGCTAATCTTCTTCTCTTGGGGTTTTGCATCTAAAGCATCCACATCTTCATCTTTTTGCAGTTATTCTGGCTATTTCACTTGAACTTCATCTGCTTGCAGGGCTGTAGGTGATGTGAGAAACTATGTCTAATTTAACAATAAAAGAAGAGGAAGAGGAATCTTTAGGCTACAGGCTACTGCACACCAGACCCATCAGGAGACAGTGATGATACTCAGCATCTTACTATTGCTGTACTACATTAAACCCAGACCATAAATCCAAAGTATGTGACTAAAGTCTTTAAGATAACATATTCTAATCCTCTGTTTTTACCTTAGCTAATGTTATTATCATAGCCGTATCGTATTTCACCTGATACTTAGCTTGAAAACAGCAAGTTAAATTCACTAATCAAACCTAAAAGTTTATCCTATGAAATCTATACGAGTGGAGTGTACAATGTGCTCGAGCTTGAAGTGTACCAGCATTTTTCTGCAACACTTTCTACGTACTGCAGATGTGCTTTGTCTGCTACCCGGTGCAGGACAACCTCTGCTGGGGCAGCATGGAGCTTGTCTGGTGTGCAGTACCCTTTAGCCGGCTTTAGAACTTATGTTTCCGTCTTTGGAGTAAACAGATAAGAAACTCTGACCTCTGGCTCTACACTGCCCCCTGGTGGAGCACAGAGCTCTTAAGATGCACAATGCTAGAGACTAGCTTATCTGAGTATCGAAAATCCTGGTTTATTATTCATTTTCTTAAACTCGTACTCATCTTTATTAGCTAGGCAGCTAAACCAGCAGCTTACTTCACTACATTATATGTGTAGAAACATAATGTGATTTTTATCTTATGCTACAGAGCGTCCGTGTTTGGAAAGCCTATGGCGATGACATATGGCTGCGTCTTTAGGGCGCATAAAGATGTTACTGATGACTCACAAAAGGAGTGATCAGTCACACCCCTCAATCACAAACTGTTTTGATGAAGTAGCGCCAAAGAGAGGAACTGGCACCTACCTGTCTGTTTAATGAGCTCCATACAGCCATTGGGAGTGCAGGGAATGAAACAGTCTCCAAGATCACCACGGGCCAGCTTCCCTGCATTAATGCTAGTTAAACTATAAAATGCACATATATTATTATTATTATTATTATTATTACTACTTTTATTATAAATGTTACATATCATAGTATTGAAATGTATAATATTATATTAAAAAGGTATTTCTTATTTATCAGTTTAAACAATGTCCTCATCATTAAAAAAAAAAAGTCCTCATTCTTGATTTGTGTACATTGTGCAAACATTTCATGTCAAATGAACCAAAGGAAATGCTGTAAATTGTTACATTAATGTACAGTAAAATTTTTCACTTATCCTAAACATTTATCATTGTCGTACCATAGACACGTTATTCTTATGACAGCGAACATATACAGCTGTTTATTAAGATTTTCTCAAGCTGACAGTCATATGCAAAAGTTTGAACACCTTCAATCAAACATTTTTTGCTGACTTTCTTAGTAAAAATAAGTTAACACTTCTTCTACAGGAAACAACTTATATATGGCATTTTTATGTAAATTTCAGTGTAAATTTCTATTTATTTGCTTAATTTAAAACATGGGAAAAAATAAAATATAAAAATGTGCAATAATTTCTGTGCAGGTCATTTTATATACATTTTTTCCTCAATATGTTAAATATAGCAAATAAACAGTATTTGTGTATTAAAATGTGCAGAAATGTGTTCTCTATAGAGAATGTGTTAACTTCTTTTTAAGAAAATTAACAACCCCTGGTCAAATTACAGGTTATGTCTAAACTTTGGCAAACGACTGTAAGGTATGATGACAAAGAAGTGAACAAAGTCAGTGTCCTTCCTTACCCATCCACATCCTTCTCTGGAGCCACAGCATTGGTCACCTTCTCGGTGTTAATGCGATGAAGGGAGTCCAAAGGCAGCTGCACAATGAGCCCATGAACACTGGAGTTCTCGTTGACGTCTCTGATGCTTTGCAGGATCTGAATGTGTGGTTATTAAAGAGAGAACCGACAGTTACCATTTACCTTATATGGAGCTACAGGCTTTTTAGTAAGTAGACTGCACCACAATATGTGTTACAGCATGAACAGACAAACTAATCTCTATATCACATTAATGACCATTGAAAAAAAGTTGATATTTTTAAGGGGTTTACTAACCTCATCTTCAGTAGCAGTCTGGGGAAGCCTCATGTGTGTGGCATTGATTCCGATCTAAATTCAACACAAAGAAAACACTGGAAATTGCAGCACATGAATGCCGAGTATTCAGAATCTGAGTATCTCCCTCTCATTAATAATCATTTATTGATGACGCATGGACAGGGACATTTTCTGCCTGTACAATTTGTTACCTCAGCAGCAGCTTTCAGCTTCACGCTGATGTACAGGTTGGAATCTTCTCTGTCTCCCACCTGCAATACAAACATAACACTGTGATCAGTGTCGGGGGAAAGCTGGGCTACAAATAACTAACATATAATTTCCCAACATTATATAAATAAAAATATTTCTAACAATTTTTAGATCCAAAATCAACTGTAATTCTAACACATATTTCATTTTGATGGCTAACATATATAAAAATTATCAGTTATCAGCATCGGCCCAGAATTCCCATATAGAATATATATATATAGAATATATTTTTCTTAGAAATATGGCAATAAAGTACTTTAGTAGTTTACTAAAATTTGAAAAATAAAATACTCCATGTCCATCCAGATGTTTAACACATTATGTTTCTGGTGGTGTTCAACACAAAACCTCTCTACAAGCTACAGCTGTATGCAAAAGTTTAAAATCACAGGTTTTTCTGATTTCTGTTTAACATACTAGAAAAAAATAGAACAAAATATGAATGTGCCAAATATTATGTTTTATCCCAATAAGTTAAATTCAACAAATAAAGAGTAATTGTGTATTAAAATGTGTACAAGTGTGTTCTCTGTAGAGGTTGTGTTAATGTATTTTCACTTAGAAAATCAGCAATACGTGTCATTAGACCAGGGGCGCCCAAACTTTCGCATTAAACTCTAATTTTAACATGCAAAAAGTCACAATTAACCAAGCTGAGTTTTGTACTGCTATCTGGATGTTAGTATGAAAAGGTTAATAAGAACTTACTGGACGATTATCAGACAGTCACACTATCTTAACCTGCACAGCTACACTAAGTGAACATTTCAAGGACATCACAATGAAGCAAGATGTCGAAAGAAAAACACTCACTGAGCTCATGGATCGCTACAATAATAAAGACACAAAGATTATAGCAATAAGTCTTACAACATTTTACAATGTTTATGATTATGGATCCTAAAGCTCAGAATTTTGGACAAGAGAAGTACTTGAGGTTCTTGCCAACTAAACTCTAACGTCAGCAAAGGGACAAAGGTGAATCTCTCCTACTTCACTACCTAAAGAATTTAATTTAAACAATACTGATATGACATATGAAAAAGGTAAAAAACTCAGGATGCTGTGAACGGCTTCAGAAACAAGCATGTAAGCCAATACTAAATACAATGAGTCTAATTTAATAATTAAATATGTTTTTTGCATCAAATCTAAAATACCTGCAACCAAGGCCAAAAGTCCATAAACACTAAATAAAAAAAATAATGGATTGATACAAAGGCACTGTATTAAAATAAGCACAGGTCATGTTTACACTCTCAAAAATAAAGGATTGAAGAACCATTTCTGGATCCCTAAAGAACCTCTCAATAAATGGATCATTTTTGTGTCTAAATGTGTATTTAGAACCAATATAAAAGCTACTTCACAGAAAGTTATTAAATGAACTATTAAATTAAATGAATAAATGTGCTGCTTGATGCCTGAAACATCGGTTAGGTTTGAGAAAACTTACAGAAAACTTATTTTTATGGTGTAGAGTTACATGCAGTGTGCTGTAAAACAAAACTGCACCCAAAGAAAACTTATTTTTCCAAATTTACTACTATTTTACCATTATCAACATTACATACAAAAACTCTGAGAACACATGCAGGTTCACTGGTAGTTTTGGATAGTAAATATTTGCACTGCATATCTCAAAAGCCCTGTATCCCATCACAACCACTGTAAAGAAATCTGAGCCTATAAGTTCCATAAGTGCAGTATTTTACATAAAATAAACTTTTACATAAAATGACTCTCAATGCTTGAACTACGCATAATTTTGAAAAGTCGCCACCTTTAAGAGGAATATATCAGGAAAATCTGAATTTCTTTTCTATGTTTACACGTTAAGTAATAAAATCTACCAACAGAAACAGCTTGTTAAGTCCTAAAGGTTAAAGATAGGCTGGAAAATGGTAAGTAAATGTGTAAGTTCTATTTAAAGAGTGCGCTATTAGAAATTACACTTCTGCTGTTAAAAAGCTGGTTAGGAAGACAATTTGGCTGGTAGGAAGGCTGCAAAATTGCCCCCTTTTTAGTGTGAAGAGGCTGTATGGCCTCACCCTGTCTATCATCTCTGTGATGATGACTAAGAAAAAAAACATTTATTTATTTATTTTTGCATCTTATAAAAATATCTCCTGAGACATCACACTTTCCTCTTTTTACTAGGAGCCTTTTGTGTCAAGTGAACTTGCTCCCACTGACCTGTAGCACCACCAGGCCTGGTCTGAAGTTTGGATCTTTCTCCTTCAAGGCCTCCACCTCCTTCTTCAGCCTCTCCCTCACCTGGCTGGATTAAACAAAAACAAGCAACAGTTCAAACAATGTCACACCACCAGGTCAGTGCTCTTACAAAAACACACAGTTCCCTGATACCAATGTAGCAACAGAGCGTCATCCCAAGCCTCTCAAACTACAGAGCAATGGCAAAAGCATAGCAGTAAACTGTTCAAGATCAACAACTGGGGTCAAAATGTTCCTTGGTTTCTGTGGCTATAAAAGCAGATGATTTCTTAACAAACTAAGATCCTCAGTTTGCTTCAAGCCTCTTTGAATGTCTCCACTTGCAAACCATTTACTCAACACATCAGACTTGCTCTCCACACAGAATGATGCCTAATAAATATGGATTCCTTTTGTCAAACATAAGAAAGCTCACATCTTATCATTTGTGAGCCACATTTGTTCAGGTAAAAACAAACTTTTGCCTTTCAAATCAGGGCCTGTGTCAGGGCTGCAGTCCAGATAAAAGCCAGATGGTCTCCATGGAAAAGGGCACTGCAGATTTCCTAACTCTAGAGCAGGGCGATGTGGCAAAAATGCAACACCACGATACTTCAAGACGTTTTCGCAATTCATGTCACAATATTTATTTTTCAGACATCCGATAAGTTGGAACAGACAAAGCAGTACCACCTTTAAATACTCATATCAGATACTATGAATCCAGTGATTCGTATTCAACATTTGACCTACTGTGATGCACTAAATCCAGTTAAACAGGACAAATGATGCCCTCTTTGTGATCAAACATGCACTTGATAAGTGTTTAAGTACGGACGATATCCGCAACATGTTCAGAAGAGCATATCGTGACATACTGTGATGTCTTAATAACGATAAATATTGTCAAACTGCCCAGCCCTACGTAACTCTTTC
>JAILXH010155373.1:3681-13720 GCA_023558415.1 Piaractus mesopotamicus
TTTAACTTACTTATTTACTCACTTGTATTGTCTTTTTTTTTGCCCAATTATGTCTTCAATGTAGTCACTGCTAATTCCACCTGCTAGCTACGTCTCCCACTATTACACAAATCTACCAAGCTGGGAGGGTGAAGGCTAGCACATGTTTTCTGTGAGTCTTGGGAAGCACTACCACATCTTTTTAAACTCACCATTGGACAGAACAACATGCTTGGAGGAGAATGGAAACTGCTAATTCTGTCTGTTCAGCTAAAGATGCCCATGTTTAGTAGTACATGCTTACTGATGGGAAAAGGCCATCTTACCTACCCAGAAACTCCTCACAATGATAGAGCCAATGCTTAAATGGTTGGGAGCCCTCCACTTCAAAAGAAAAAACTTCAAATTCTAAGAATTCACACTTGTGCATTCAGACGAAATCTAAAATAAATTATCTGAATAAATATATCTGAATACAAATTAAATCAAAATTGTAATTTTCTGTTATTTGGAAAGTAGACAACAACAACAACAATAACAACAACAACAACAATAATAATAATAATAATATTATTATTATTTCTAGTTTTTGGATTTTTTTAGTGCAGTGCAGCTTGTATAATCTGGCAACAGTTGCTATGAAAGAACGCATTGTAATTGCAGATGGAGCATGGAAAGTTCATCTGTACTGTACCGAGTCCATTTAAGTACTTTGGAATGTTACTGCTGTATTGGATGCTATTCACTCTCACAATTCACAACAGCTTCAATGAACAGATTAGGACCGTTTTAGAAATATGCATGTTGCTCTTTTGGCCTTGACACATCTAACCAATATTTCAAACCAGACACGAGTACATGTGTATGCTGACATTATCCGGCGAGTGCGAATGAGCCTGACTCCATGCACCCCAGTTTAGGAGGAGGCACTCAGGGAAATGACAAGAGCAGTAGATAATGGCTCGCACTGCTCACCAAATAGGCATCCATCTTTGTGGCTTTTGTTAGGCAGGGTGAGTCAAGGTCAGCTGTTGAGTGAAGCATCTTGTGAGTTCAGGGCTGGGACCCAAAGCAGGATGGACAAGAGGCCACATATCGTCAGCATGGGTGACAAAGGTTATTTCACCGAGAAATGGCCATCTCTGTCCTGCTGGCCCAGAACCCTCCGAGTACCTTTAGCCACTTATGGCCTGACCTCTCCTTGACCTCTGACCTCTGTTACCTCACAGGTGATGGTCGAACGTGTTTGTGAGATGCTTACTTCAGCCTCTGTTGCACCTGCAGATGCTTAAGTGAGCTTCAAAACACCTCATAAAAAGACACACATTCCCCTCCAAACACCCTGAAGTCTCTAGCCATGACCTACCTCTCTCACCTCCTTAAAGGCTGGGAGAAAAAAATGAGAGCAGCTCATGTTGGGAAACAGTTTCCATTTGTCTTGGGGTAATATGCGAGGCGCAGCATTAAAGACAAATAGCATCCCCCCCTTTTTCCTTTATCACTGTCAAGGCAATTAATAGGCCAAGGCCCCTTTTACTGGGTTACAAGACAAAGAGAGAGAAGGTGCCTTCTCCATAGCTCCCTCCTCCATCAGAGACGTCCACCCAACCCATAAGACGGAAATGCTAACCTGTATCTCCAAGCTGTGTGTGGTCCGAAAAACTAGATATACTCATACATCAACTGCATATTTCTCTGATAAAGCCTCTGTGCATGGCAAGTATGGTGTAAACAGTCTTGCAACTATCAACATCAATGTTGATGACGTGCAGACTGGCCAGATCTAATGATTTCAGTTTTCTGGATTAGTATGCTAAAAAGTGTACTTTCTCAAAAATAAAACAAAGAGTATCCTGAGACCTGGATAAATTTACATTGTGTTTCATTTTCAAAACCAACTTAAGATTAGAAACAGAGCCGGAATTCTGTTCGCTTATTATATCAGAAATTAGATGACTAAAAAATAAAATGAAGCAGCCACATAAAAATCCAACCTTTTGTTTCCTAAGCTAAGTTCCAGGTTGTCGCCACCGCCTGCTCTACCGATCTACCATGACAACAATGAGCCTTCAGAGGTATAACTGCAAGACTGAAAGATGTTTATATCCTCTGTAAAAGTAATTCAAGATTTGGGTTTGAAGCCAGTTTTTTTTTTGTTGTAGCACACTTTTATTAATAATTTCACACTACATATCAAAAAACATTAGTGGTTGGCTGGTTTGTATGTCATACAAATGGTGACTTTCTGTCAAGTAGTTCTTAGTCTTAGTCCAGATGCTTTGCAAACACAGAAATGGAGCCTCTGATATCGTTTGCACACAAAGCTGGCCACAACTATTGGGATTTTGTCTCTTTCTTTCTGACTGGCTATCCAAGAAATGTATTGGAAAGTTTTTGATTAGGCTTAAAGCAATGCACATTCAATCTGCTAATGTCAAATAGGACTGTACTTATTAAATGAATAATCTAAAGTGCAAAATGAGTACTCGATTAGTTGACTATGCTTGCCCATCAATAGTCAAATCAGGTAACTTTTCCGAATGTTGGAAATGAATAAAATCATGCTGACCTGCAGAACAGCATGCAATCTCACAGTAGTAGAATAACAGATTTTTTTCACACATGCCAGGCTATGGTAAGAGGTGAGGATTTTCATTCCCCTCTATCATTCTGACTGATGCATCTAGATCATGAAGAAGATATGTGTGGAGAAGCCACACACATACAGTACCTCCCTCCTCACACACTCACACCACACATTTGCTCAGCACTATGGCCCTGACCTGTGAATCGTCCCCTCTCTTTTTACATGGGAGTGCAAGGCCACCTTAACAGCTGAGCAGACTAAAGCATCGTCACAATTGCCTTCATAATGGTTATCTTTAAAATCCTACAACTGTGCCTGGAAAGAGCTCGCTGCATGAAAACAACATAAACAATTGTCAGCGTCTCCCCCTCCTTCGCCAGCAAATTTGATTTCAAGGCAATGGCCGTCCGTGTAGTAAGTGTGTGTAACGAAACGATAAGAGAGGCAGGATCTGATAGGTGGTGATAAAACACCTTGCTGATGTCGTGGTGGATTTTTGCATTTCACAGGGGAGGTATTGGATGTTATCTGTGTCTGGGGAACATTTTCCCCCAGAGGCAGCCCAGAGGCCACAGCCTCGGCCTGCTCGACCACTGCTGCAGAGCTGCTCTCTTGTGTTTTACTCCTACTGAAGAACCATAGCTAATAATGCTCACCTCAGACTCCTAGACTACATTGTAAATTCAAGTGTTCAGGTTTTAAATATTTTTCTTTGAACATTTTTTATAAACACATTACAGTGTTTAAGTTGAGCTGCTCCCCTACTTAAGAACAAACTGGGAAAGGTTTCATTGTAACATCAAATAAACATCAGTGTTTTAAACTTAAATGTGATTATTTATTGAAAATAAAAGGGGAATTTAAAGGGGAATTTCATCAATTTCACAAAACACTTGTTTGTCAAGATGTCATTCAGAGTGGTTTGATGCAAAATGCTCCATTCAAGAAAAACTTGCAGAGTTGGAATTGTTCACAGTGGTGGTGATAGGAACTAGATGTCTGAAGCATTTATTGCCGCTACAAGCTTCCTTACAGGAAGTTATTACATGATGTGTCTACAATAATGTCGCCTGATGCCTGAGACCCAAGGGTGTTTACATGCATTTAATAATCTGATAACTGCAGAAAATCTGATTTTGTAAGTAATTCAATCAGCACATTTACACGCACTTGAGTAATCAGATAATGGGGAAACTCTGGGTCTACATGACTCAGGTAGTAATCGGATTTCTGCTTTGCAACCAGCCAATAAACTCACAGAAGAAGACGTGACGTTAATGTAATATACAAGTCTAACTTCATGCCACGGCTTTTAAAAACATCAAGCCACTTTACCTGAAAATATGAGCATATTTCATCTAGAAGATGAAGAATATTTAAATTCTTAATTTCGTCAAGCATGTAGATGGTTTCAGCATTGCCCAAAAAGGGTTTTGTTGCTGTCTCGTGGGTGCTGTGCTAAACACTTTTGCTTATTTCCGGTACTGCAATTTGTTTTCGCAAATGCACAGACTGAGAAATCTGAAATATATCCAAGTAAGAGTATACATGCACTGACAAATCCGATTACTGAGCTTTCTTAATCAGACTTCTAGACCATACTCTGATCTAAGAAATCGGAGTATGCTGTTTACATGACCAGTTGAACAAACAGATAACTTCAGAAATCTGACTATGATCGGATTATTAAGTACATGTAAACATACTCACTGTTTTACGTAGTTTGGAGATGAAGTTTTGGCCTTTGAAAGTACTTTTTGAACACATGCAGGAAAGAGAGTATGACCACCACTGTGAAGAAATATGAGTCAAACCACTCAGAATGGCAGAAATTTGAAAACAAAAAATCCATGAAATTTCCCTTTAACACTGGAATTTATTTGTCCTCAAAGATAAGAACAGCCTACTTAAACACTGTAATGCCTTAAAATGTTACAGAAAAGTGTTTAAAATCTAAACATTTGGATTTACAGTGTAGGCCACATTACAGAAATGGTACATTTAACAAACTGCACAGCAGATTAAAACCATGTAAACATGGCCTTTTTTAGCACCATTGGAAAATGCCAGCTGCCTTTTATAACTTGTGATCATTTCATAATAAGTGCAACAGAAATGGGACAAAATGGTTCCCTTCTCCCTTAAAGTGATGTGTTGTTTGATAGCAACAATATATAGCATTTCACAAAATGCACATATATGTATTACATCCAATAATATACGAGAAAATAAAAAACATGATAAACAATGAGTATTATGTCTAGATTTATTAAACAATAATCAACTCTGTCTTATCTGTGTAATCTAAAGTGTCTTATCCACAGATAAAAACTGAGCGTGGCGGGTATGCGTGAGAAACGGACCAATGTCCGAGCGTGTCTCCTCTCAGTGAGCTCTAGCCTCATCTCTGATGGCTGCCCAGCTACTTTACATGTCTCATTTGAATATATTGATTGGGCCATCTGTAAGCCATTTATCTCTTTCAAAGAGCCGTTAGAACAGGCAGCCACTCCCTCCCTCCCGCCCACCACTGTGTCTTCTCACCCGTCTACACACACACACACACACACAAACAGTCAGACAGACATCTGCAGATTCTCCACAACACACTACCTTCACACACACATCACTGGAAACATACTGCATGTGCACCTTAATAAGGCTTCTTCACTGCTATATAATCTATCAGAATAAACAAAGAAAATAAACAGATTAATCCAATAATCACTAACTACATATCAGCGAGTGCACAGCTTTTTCTTTATCCAAAACACTGCACCGGCTTAGCCTTTAAATCCAACTTCTCCAACACTCTTAAAGTAATGCTGCCAAAAACAGTTCTTTTAAGTGATGCCCAAGAAGATCCACTTGTGGTTCCTAAAAAATCTTTTAGTGGAGAACCACTTTTGTAAGTTTCTAAGTTGTTTTGGTGTAAAGAACCTTTTTTAAAGTTTAAAGAACTACTATATAACATGAAGGTTCAATACCAATTAAAGAAGAACTTGTTCACATTGGTGGTGATAGAACCCAGACGTCCAAAGAGTTTAATGTCTCTGAAATAGAAAAAAAACTTCACTTGATTCAATTATATCAGCTTCACTTACCATATAGATGCACTTTGTAGTTCTACAATTACAGATTGTAATCCATCTGTTTCTCTGCATCTCTTTGTTATCCCCCTTTTACCCTGTTCTTCAACGGTTAAGACCCCACAGGACCACAGGTGGTGGTGGCGTGTTCGTGTGTATTGTGCTGGTATGAGTGGATCAGACAGTGCTGATCCACTCAGGCAGTGCTGCTGGAGTTTTTAAACAGCTCTGTGTCACTGCTGGACTGAGAATAGTCCACCACCCAAAAATATCCAGCCAACAGCGTCCTGTCAGCATGACTAATACAAACTGTGCAGCAACAGATGAGCTACTGTCTCTGACATCTATCTAGGTGGACATACAATGTTGGTGTGTCTAACAGAGTGGACAGCAAGTGAACACAGTGTTTAAAAACTCCAGCAGCTGTGGCCGATCCACTTGTACCAGTGCAACACACACAAACACACCACCACGTTAGTGTTACTGCGGTGCTGAGAATGATCCACCACCTAAATAATACCTGATCTGTGGTCCTTACCATTGACAAACAGGGTAAAAGGGGGCTAACAAAGTATACAGAGAAACAGAAGGACTACGGTCTGTAGCTGTAGAACTACAAAGTAGAGCTGATAAAATAGACAATGAGTGTAGATACATCGAGGTGGTTGGTGTTTACAACCTATTATAGATGTAATATACTGTATTTAAGTGGAACAGATGTATACATTTCAATCGAATAAAGTCAGCAGACTATTTTTTTCAATGTACCTGTATAAATACACTGCTGGTTGTATGGCAAGTCTGAAAGAAACAATTTTTTTTCTGATTTACAACTATTTTACCATCATCCACATTACAAATAATAACTCAGAAGGCACATGTAGGTTCACTGGTCATTTTGTTTAGTAAATAAAATGGCTACATTTACAATGTACACATTGCAATCCCTGGTTCCTATCACCACCACTGTAAAGAAATCAGAGCCAATGCATTTCTGTACAATTAACCATTTCACATCAAACCACTCTGAATTATATTTAGCAATGGAATTATGCAGAAATCGTCAAATTCCCTTTTAAATGTTTCTTCTAGAACCATACGTCGACCTCACGAAGCATTTAGCAACCTTTCTTTTGGACAGTGTTTGTGAGTTGAATTTAGGACCATGGACAGCGCTGCAGTAGCACACCCACGAAACAACCAGTCAGCGTTCAGCACCATGCACTGGCAACCACATTGTTGGTTTTGCCATTTCAAAAATAGCTATGAAGGTAATAATGAGGCTAATTAATGCATTGGTATGGTGGAGGCAGCTTCCAGCCTGTTAATCTGCTTATCTCACTTTTCCTCCAGAGCTAAATAGTGAGTTTGGGTCTATGTATGTGCGTGGGTTCCAGTACTGGTTTTGTGGGGCTGTATCTTCTCATCTTTAAAGGGTGCACCCCGATAGCAGGAGCCCATCTGCAGGCCACTGATATTATTCTCAAACATGCAAAAGCTTTTTTTTTTGCACCAACCTAACTGACTTTCTCTGGCAGCGCCGTGTGGAAATCGCTGGTGGAGGATTACTCCTCTGTTGGCCAGCGTCCAGCCGTACAGTAGACTGGATGCCAGACATATTATTGTGCAGAAACACTAGCCTTTGTGTTCACTGTCATTTCTATTCCTCGCTCTGTTCATCTCTGCTTATACATCCCTATTATATCAATACAATTCAGCAGACACAACACCGACCCGGCTGGCCACGAGCCATGTGCATGCCCCGTTTTTCACACAGACGCTGCAAGAAAGGCACCGGCCACATCAAGGGATGACAGAGATGACGGTGCTTCTTGATGGTGCCATTTCAATGCTTACGAGTCAAACAGAGATGGCGATGACCTTTGTGTGGTGCGTAAGTGTGGGCCCAGCAGATGGTGGAAAATTGGATGTGCTGTCTGGGCCATACGGAGCATATGTAGTGAGTTTGAGGGGACTCTGCGCGGGGCGGCCGAGCCTGGGACGTGGACTCTCGCCCGGCGAGACTGGCACAGCTCACTGACATTGGCACGGATACAGCACACCCCCCTCTGAGCGACCCCCTGCTACACCCAGCCCCCCTCGTCCCTCATGCCTCGCTCAGTCACAGTCAGGACTCCCGTTTGACTAAGCAAATCAGAGAGGTACTTAACCTTGTGCTAATCACATTTACACACAATAAAAGGTTTTCATGGGTATGACATAATGTAAGGGTAACCTGAATGTAGGGCTAGAAAGGTCAAAATTCTGACTGGTGTAAATTACACCAAGTGATGAGAGTCAAATATAATGATTTTCATTCTGAGATTATGAAGCATCGCGTAATAGAATATTTGCTCGCAGAATTGTTTCTATGTTTAATCACTTAAGCTGCAGGCTTATTGAAGAGTTATTATTCTTAAAGCATCTAAATCTAAAGCACTTAAAGCAGTCATGTTAACATTACTGGTATTTGTCCTGAAAAAATGCCATACTGTTTGATGTCATAACAGCTTACGTGACATGCAAATTTTTGCTAAATGTACTTTCGTTAGCCTTCATGACATCAAACATTATGACGTGTCATGAAAAAAATGGTAATGACACTGTCATGACATGTTTATGGCATTGTCATGTCAATGTTATGTTGCCGGGTTAAAGTGTTACCAACAATGCAAACGTTCCACACTGTACCATTTACTTCATAGTCCGTACAGTTCACATGTGGAAACTAAGCCGAAAAAATAGCCCATTTTGAATTCATTGTCTGTGATGCCACAGACATGCAATGCATTTACATAAAGTCTAAACTTGAGCAAATTGTTTAAAACCATTAATGTGGTGTGTTTCTAATTGTAAAAACACTATATAACATCAGGTTCAACACAAATAAACAAAAACACAGTAAAAATGTAGCAAGAAATTCTTGTTTTCATAAAAAGAAGTTGATATCTTAAGAAACATTTAGAAGAACACAAGTTTGGTCCCTGGCTTCTCTTCAGTGCCTCCACCGATCACATGAATTTGTTAAATTCTATCACCAGCACCCATGATTTCATTTAATGAAGTACTGATTGAACCAAACCAGGTATTAGATGGTAACTACAAATAATTTGTGGCTGCCACAACAAGAGAAGTGTTAATGTATCCACACTGAAGTCATAAGGAGTGTTTCAGCCAGAACTGCTTTTCTAATGACTGCAATACAGGGCGGTCAATCAGACGTCATTTACATACATCAGTCTTAAAGGCCTGTAACAGCCTGTTTAATTATAATTATCATTATTTTACTAATGTCAAAGTTACATAGTTCTTGTAATATGCAGTTTAGGCCCCCACAATACTGATCTCACTGCAAGAAACCTTATCAATCACAGCACCTCACGATTCGATTCAATTACGATTCAGAGGGGTGCGATGCGATTATAAAACGATTATCGATGCATCTTTATTCTCTATACAGGATTTCTGTCTTCCTACTGTCTGAGGACTTGGTAGTTTTAAAGCAAAGTATTTGTAATGATCCATAATGTAAATGCAAATACTTTGCTTTAAATATCTAAAATATCTTTTATTAATAAATCAAATGGAAGTGATGTGGCAAGTGAACTAGAAGGCTCTAATTCAGAGACGCTGCTGCCACTCATCTGTGATAAAATGTGCCGTTACCCTGAAATAAGATCCAGTGGTAATGGGTATTCACGCGGCACGTTACAGCCGTCCTACCCGTTTTCTTTAGTGATTTTATAACTTCGGTTTTGGTCTCGTTGTAGAGAGAAAATGAACTCGCTTCTCTTTCGAATTTTCCCATTCCACCTTAAATGGTGCAGCAGTTACATTCGGCGCCTAAGGCAGAATTTAAGGTGAAACGGGAAAATTAGAACGAGAAGAGAATGAGAAGTGACTGCAGCCTCGTTAAACAGCCGGATGCTGAGACATTTTACAAGAAACTCTTCTAGTTTTGAAGAAAAGTTTTCTGGCTGAGATGGAAGGAAAGCGGCTATTGATAAAGCTTAAAGCAGAGTACAGTAAATCTGCGCTCTCGTTTATATTTTTAGTCTATACTAGGACATTAACACATACTGAAACATACTGGACATTAAATGTTGTGGCTCCCAAGGTGGTTTGATTTTTGTTGAAAGGACAAAATGGCTCCTTATCATTTGGGTTGTGACTCCTGATCTAACCTGGCTTTTAATGCAGAGGGAGCCGGTCAGATTTCTCACTCATCCAGTTATGTTTTTGTTATGTGCCGCCACAGACTGTCCGGGCGCTGCACTTACCCACTTCCAGTTCCACCTTTTGCGTTCTGTCAACATTATGTTATAAATTAAATATTTAGAAAATCGATTTTTGACATTTATGAATCGATTCAGAATCGTTCACG
>JAILXH010155388.1:0-10515 GCA_023558415.1 Piaractus mesopotamicus
ACACACACACACCAAACAACCCATACATTGAAGAAATGCTTGTTAGATGCTGCAGTGTATGTAAGTCAAGTCAAAGTTTATTTATATAGCGCTTTTTACAACAGGTGTTGCCACAAAGCAGCTTTACAGCTGCCCCCATGAGCAAGCCAGTGGCGACAGTGGCAAGGAAAAACTCCCTAAGAGCAAGAGGAAGAAACTTTGAGAGGAACCAAGACTCAAAAAGGGGAATCCATCCTCCTCTGGTCGACACCAGATAGCAAACAGCAATAGTATAAAATATGAGAATACAAAACAGGGAACCAGGCGGAGCAGTGGTTAACTATTGCTGGTTAACTGGTCGACTATTTAGTAAACTTTATGCTTTCACTGTTTATGCCTGCGCCTTAACTCTCCAGCTAGTAACTGATTTGTTTAACCCTTTAAAGCTGACATATCAAAGTGGCCGTTCATGTACACTCTTGAGTTCTTTAGTAAAGTGATTGGTTGTATTTAGAATGAGTTCTATGTAGAACCGTGTCATGTTTAAATATTTTTTTCCATGGTGAAATTGTTCATCAGATTGATGGAGAATGTGGAGAATATATTTGATTCTATATAGAACCTTTTTGAAAATGATTAAGGAGCTTCAGTTAATGTTTACAACAAAATTAGAATTTTGGGGGGAGAATGTGATCTAGGGGAGCCATAGCATGTTTTGTATGTGGCAGACTGGATAATTTCAGAAATTGCTGATCTCCTGAGACTTTCATGCACAGTACTGTTTAAAACAATAAACTAATGGTTATGTGTTATTTGATTGTGGGATATTAATGTTTAAGGGTGTTTTGGTTGTTGGGAGTATTAATAGATAAGGGTCATTTGGCTCTGAGTATTTGTGGTTGAAGGTCATTTGGATGCTGGGGTATCCGCTTATCAAGATGTGATGTATTGACCTTTTGATATGTCACGTCTGGATCCAACTACTGCATTGGCTAAGGCTCTCATTTTTTCAGTATGCTACAGCGCTTGTCCCTTTTTGTCCCTTTTTGTCTCTATTTGAATACATCTCTGTCTTTTGTCACTTACAGATATGTATTATTGGATAATTTCCTCAATAAATAAATGACCAAGTCTAATATTTTTATCATTAGTTTAATTTCGTTCTCTTTATCTACTGTTCAGACTTGTGTGAAAATCTGATGAAGCTTTAGGTCAAATTTATACAGAAACATCGAAAATTTTAAAGGGTTCACAAACTTTTAAGCACCACTGTACTTGATGTAGATTAAAGTTAGACTGTGTGGCTGTTTTATCTGTGAACATACAAATATCAGATTGGTGTCTATATTGGCCCATACTCATAATTAAAAGTTTGTGTTGGGGAGCAAAAAATTGCATTGAGACATCACAAGTTCATACTTGTATATACTGAATTTGTCTCTGATATAGTGCAGCATTTTTTCTTTTTTTCTTATTGGATTTAGTGCAGTGCAGTTTGTAAAACACTGAATAAAAATAATTGTAGTTTTTGTATTATTTTATTATAAGTTGTAATATTATTAGTATTGTAGTATTTTTATATACACTACAGGTTCTGTTTTGTCTGTTCCAACTTATTAAATTGTGATATTTTTGCTATATCACCCACCCCTAGTTTGGGTGGCTTCATTTTGTTTTTGCATTGCATTACATTGACTGAAAAATGGACAGCCTTTTAAGATCTTATCTTTTTAATCTCAGAAAGATGACCCTGCCAAGACTAACCCTCGTTTCTGGGATGAGCTCTTTTTGATGAAGGTATGTTGCATCTAAACAATATCAAATCTTGTCAACCTGAGTTTTAAGCCTTATTTTCAGTGTTGTTTTTAATGTTGTCAGTTACTCATTCTGAAAAGTAATTTGACATTCTATGTTTGTTTACCTGAGCACTGTACAATGTCTTAACACTAATAGCAGTTCTGTTTTGCATATTCACCAGGTAAACTTGGAATATCTGGAGGGAAAGCTGGCATCTCTGGATGGAGATGAAGTGGTGATGATCAAGGAAAACATCAATAGTCTGTTCCACCATTGTGTACAGGCTTTAGAAGAAGAGCACCAGATCAAAGTAGTAAATGCTCTGCAGGTAGGGATGGTCTCAGATATGGTAATATGGCACAGAAATTGCATTAAAACACATTTTCCACCATAGCTGTTGGGGAGAGCATTAGCCTTGGCTGTAATTTGTAACAATGGTTTTGTGGAAATAGTCAAATAATGAGCTGTTTAGATAGCAGCATAAAACAGGTGTATCTCCCTGTCAGTGAGTGTACAGTACATTATGGATGCCTTCTAGGGGTGGGAATCTCTAGGCACCTCACGATTCGATTACGATTCAGAGGGCTGCGATGCGATTATAAAACGATTATCGATTCATCTCGATGCATCTTTTTTTTTTCTATACAGCATTTCTACTTTCTCACTGTGTGAGGACTTGGTACTTTTAAAGCAAAGTATTCGTAACGATCCATAATGAATTTATTTCCAATATCTCTTATTAATAAACCAAATGGAAGTGATGTGGCAAGTGAACTGGAAGGCTCTCATTCACTGCTTTGGTTTGGAGCACGAGACGCTGCTGCCACTCATCTGTGATTAAAATGCGCAGTTACGGTGAAATAAGATCCAGTGGTAATGGATGACCACACAACACGTTACAGCCGTCCTACCCGTTTTCTTTAGTGATTTTATAACTTCGGTTTTGATCTTGTTGTAGAGATGGGAGGGGTGGTATCGCTGTGTCAGTGAAATATCTTCGTGACGGGACGTGTGCAACATAGCGCGAAAGCCCTGTTTCGGTGTGCAGACTGCATTTATAAGCAGCGCATTTGGTTTCCTGATACGTTAAGTCTGCAACGAGAGACTGTCAAACACTAAACAGTTGCGAAGATGAAGTCGCTTCTCTTTCGAATTTTCCCGTTCCACCTTAAATGGTGTCGCATTTACATTCGGCGCCTCAGGCAGAATTTAAGGTGGAACAAGAAAATTCGAATGAGAAGCTGGAGAATGAGAAGCGACTTCAGCCTCGTAAAACAGTCGAACGCTGAGAGACATTTTACAATAAGCCAATCTAACTACTTTTGAGGAAATGGAAGAGATGGAAGGAAAGCAGCTAAAGCTTAAAGCAGAGCAAAGTAAGTCTGCGCTCTCGTTTATATTGTTTAGCCTATAACTTAGTAGGACATCAGCACATACTTAGACATACTGGACATCAAATTGTTGTGGCTCCCAAGGTGGTTTGATTTTTGTTGAAAGGACAAAATGGCTCTTCTTAACATTTGGGCTGTGACTCCTGACCTGATCTGACTTTTAATGCAGAGGGAGCCGGTCGGATTTCTCGCTCATCCAGATGTGTTTTTGTTATGCGCCACCACAGAACTGTCTGGGCGCTGCACTTACCCACTTCCAAGTTCCGCCTTTTGCGTTCCGTCAGCATTACGTTATAAATTAAATATTTAGAATTTGCCATTGTTTGCCAGCCATCATGGACCCTAACAATACACACTGCCCTCACACACCTGGACAGAAAAAACACATATGTAAGAATTCTGTTCATAGATTACAGCTCAGCATTCAACACAATAATCCCTGCCAAACTCATCACTAAGATCTTAGACTTGGGTTTGAAGTCTCATCTCTGCAACTGGATACTGGACTTCCTGGCAAGCCCCCGGTGGTGAAAGTTGGGAACGGCTTCTCTTCCACACTGACTCTGAGCGCAGGGATTGATGGTTAATTGTAGCTTTAAACTATTCTTCATGGTCAGAACATGACAAACACTTGCCGAACACCAGAATCTGTCATGGTATCGTGGGAGAAAGTTATTTTTAGCTGTTTGATGACAAGTGCTAGGCTATGTGGTTACAAGTTTTAAACTGTTTAGTTTCTCGCCAGCGTCAGGTTAGTATGACAGCAAACATTAGCTGACTTGGTACATCGATGGTGGTTCATACTGCTTTACTCCCATCACTCCTACTACATCTGTCAGAGCATATTACAGTATTTAAACTCAAACTAGCAGACATTTTGATTTGTCTGTGCTGTCATAGCAGTTTGAGGGGTGAAAGAACCACAATATATCCGATGCTCACTGTATAAAAGACGGACCTCAGTGGCATTAACTGCAGTGTGATTCTCCTGAACCAGACAAACAACATCCTCCTGTTAGGTCTGTTTAACCTGAAATCAGAGCTTTTTTTTTTAATCTTGTTTCATCACTGTAGTTCATTAGTTTGGCTGTGCTGTGCGACTGACACGCAGGCCACTTCGGCTGTAGTTGTGCGAGACGTTATTAGACGTTATTTAACTGGTGAAGCTTGTTAGGATGTTAGGAAGAAGTGAGTCCTCTCTAGGCCAGTAACATGCCATTTATCCTGTCATTCTCACTTGGTCACAGGAGAACAGATCGCAGATCGCTCCACTCAAATAAGGAAGGCAATACCCCATGTTTCAGACGTTTTTTGAATAGTCTGTTGGTTTTTAACCCTTTTGTTGCCAAATAAAGGCTAAAGCAGAGAGTTAATAGCAGGTTGTACAGGGTTTATGGCTGTGTTTTTGAGCTGTATTTCTGGGTTGTGTGATGTTAGAGCTGGTTTCTCTCACTTTGACTAGTGATGATGTCACAGCGTGATGGGGTCATGCTTGCTAGTTAGGGGCGGGTCTGCTGAATGTCCTGATATGTAGATCATGTTTGTACCTTAAACTGTTTTCAAGTTCTGAAGGCTAGAAGTGACCTACCATTTTGCCCGCATGCGGGCTCCGGGTCATAAAGGTTAATTGTACAACGATTTTGTATGGCAAACCTCCAACAACATTAACTCCTGTAACTGGTCGAATTTATCGCCATTTATCAAAAAGTACTTCTTTCTCTTGAGCAAATTCTACATAAGTATGACTTATTTTTTGCATGAGCTTGGGATTTTTGTTTAGGAACTAACTCCTATGTTTGCAAAACAGCAGGTTTTTCAGCATTGTAATGTATACTGTAATCAACAGGTAAAGCAGTACAAGCTTCCTGAGCTTTTTCCTATTAATTTATGCTGCAGTAACAAAAACTGAATGTCTTGTGACTACTGTAAAGCCATAGAAACTCCTACTCCTTGAGTTAGATCAAGGCTCGTGTCACTGATGTGTCATTTAGCAGGATCCATACTTGTGCCCCTGAGTTCTTCCAACACTTAAGGTAACTCCTGCAACTGACTTAGGATCACTCTGTAATACCCAGCTCTCCATCAAGTGGTTATACAAAAGAGCTTGTTATTGTGCTTGTTTTTGTTTTGTATCGTACACAGTTTTGGGAATAAAAATGCGATAATAGTCAGCCAAGACATACAAAACAGCTTTAGTGCATTTCTCGAGTGGCTGAGGGTGAAAGAGCAAATGCAGTTACATTAACGCAAAACCACTGCACACTCCCAAGAAAAAAATGCCAGCCCTAAAAAATACTAAAGAGATAAAAACAAAACTCCCAAGACAACCACACAGCGAATATGCCACAAAAATGGACAAGCCCCCAATTTATGTGATGACATCAAAGGTCTAGGGGTTAAACAAAGAGGTCATACATAAAAAGCCACCAGACCAAATCACCATAAATCCAGATAAGATGGCCAAAACTTTCTTTTATTTGGCATTCTTGAATAGCCATTCTTTCAGGAAAAGGGGAATAGCTGTTGATGTTGGCCATCTAATATTTATATGCAGTATATGAAGATTGAACAAGAGAAGGAAATGGCTAATGACCAGAACCAACTACAAACAAAATAAAGCTAATTTACCTAGGATCAAAGAAAAATCAATTACCCTCTGTATCTCCCTGCACCAAACCAGGAGAAAAGTAGTAAAAAACAAAACAGGGCACTCACCCCTTACTTTTGAAATACAAATGCATCACACAAATAGCTCTAACTCAAACACTTTCACTTACGACGGAGAGGTAATAAATTCTGTCATAACATGCAAAAAACGTCATGCAGCCAAAGATTGTCCGATTAATGAGATTTTGCATGCTGCTGTTGTGTACCATCCTAGTGCGTGTTCTGTGAGGCTGATTTCATATTTGAAAAATCACAGCTGCTGTTAGCCTACCAGATTTTGTCAGCTTTGTTAGTGTTTTCTTTAAATGTATTCTTCCTTCTATCATCAACTGTTTGACAGTAGTTTTCGAACTGTTAGAAGTTTGATCCTAACATTTCAAAATTAAGAAATCATCTGTGGCGTCTGGAGGTAAATCATTTTCAGAAAATATTGGCTTTGCCATTATTTTCTGTTGTCTGCAGATAAATAACAGATCTGAAACTGTGATTCAGTTTTTTTAGGTGAACAACACTGTACTTATGTCAGAAATTGGACTGCTTGTCTAGCTTTTTTATTTACTTGTCCAGAGTCTGTAGCTTGGTATACCAAGGTCAAAAGGTTTATCTGTACAAACCCTGAAAAGTATCTTCCTTGATCGAAAATAATGACACGTGAAGGACTTTAGATAACCACTGACCGTTTATCATTTATGCATTTTCTCCTAAAAAAGGCATCAGTACAGTGCATTAAACCTCATTGAACTGATTAGTGCTTGGACCCTTGAGTTGGCGATTGCGGCAGAATTTTTTTTTGGGGGGGGGGAGCGTGTAGTAGTAGAAGTATCATCTCTGCAAGTGCATCTGGTGAAAGCTTCGAAGGGGGGAACGATGTAATAATTTTACAATACATATTGTCATTTCTGCAACACAATATCATACATTTTTGTATCTGTATCAATACAGATACATTACTTCAGTGTATTTACAACATTGCTTGTTGAAGGGATGACTGGCACACCCGTCCGAGCTGCGGAGTGAGGGCAATGCCGGGGAGGAGGAGCAATGAGCTCTCTGTCCCTTTCAGCTTAGGAGCTTGCGCTGCCTTAATGAGAGCCAGCTGATGGTGAGCTCGTGTCGGCAATATGACTGCCTTTAAAAAGAGCAGAGAGGGAACAGAGAGAGAGAGAGGGATAAGCAGCAGCAGCTGAAAAAATTGATTTTGAGAAAAGGATTTGAGTTGTATTTAATTGTTGAATGATGGCATGAAAATATAGTGGCTTCTGCAGACGTTTCTCCTGCCTCCAGCGTCCTTCCGAATATATAAAAAAGATTAACACAAGTGCAGTATCTCTGTAAAAATATACAAAAATGTAAACTACAAGATCACATCTTCATATGAAATGAACTGAGCATTACAAGTTAATTTACAATCTGATCTTGCATGGCCTAGTCACTCCCAGCAAACTGTGGAAACTCTACAACTGAATAGAGGTGCAAATCAGTAACTATTAACATCCCTATAGAGCAAGTTTTGTTTCGTCTGTTCAGAATCGACACGTAGCAGCTGCTACTCCTGTGGGGAGAAGTAGCTGCTGAGACTCTGAAGTTTGCTTCCTACTTGTCAGCTTAAAAATTTATCGTCCACCTTAAATGTAGCAATAATACCATGTAACTGCTGTTCTATTTAAGGTGGAATAGAAAATCAGAATAAGAAGCTGATTGCCATTTTAGATGTGCATTTTCTCCTTGCTCTGATGACACACATTTGGGCGATGTCTTCACAAATGATTTAGCATACATGAGGTATTAGCCTGGGTATTTGATCATTATGTTAACCAGTGTCAACACATTGTCACCGTCTAACACTGTTTGCACCATCATTATTGTACTTGACTGAGAAACCTCACCATTTCAAACAGCTTGGCAAATCAACCATCCATGGTAGGCTAACCAAACCAGTTTTTCCAGCTCCGAAATCTGTGCAGTGAAGTGTTTTATTAACGTTGATGATTAACACGTTTAAGAATATGCTGGACTGTGTTAAGCTGGACTACAGAAACCATTCGATTCACTGTGCATTTAGTCTTCCAACCGCCTGTATCGAAAAACATGAATATTAACATGCACATTGTAACACCCCAGTGTTTAGAGAGATGAGAGTAATAACAATAATAGTAATTAGGGATGAATCGATACTGGTATTGGGTATCGATGCTCATTTTAATCGTACTTCATAAAAAGGTACTGTTACCAATGTCGGGTATCACCTGGTACAATGTGACATAAGCCTAGTTAGTGTACATTGCTGCACTAATCAGTTGTGGGATGTGTTTCCTACTCTCACTGTGCTACAGAGACTGTTGTTGAAAGACAGATGAGCAGTGAGAAGAAAACTATGAAACTTACTTTACTTACAGCTGTACAAGAAGCACTTTTCTGATGTGGAACAAAACCCACTCTTCTGTGCTGCAACACTGCTCCAGCCAAGATAATTAATGTAGAACAGGTAGCTAATGCACATAATTTAAATAAGCTAGATTTGAATTATTTAAATGGTAAGTACATTGCACTCATTTAAAGTGAGACCTACTTAATTCTCTGAGGCAAACATGGGATTAAGCACAGTGATAGTCTTTAAGTAAAAGCTTAATCTGTGACATTTAAAAGGTAAAGGGCAGAAAAGAGACAATGCAAGTTTGTGAACTCTTCAGCATTATGTGCATTTCTGCATAAGTTTGACCTAAAATAATCAGATCTTCATTTTAGATCTTCAGATCAGATCTTCATTCAAGTCATAACAATAGAAAAAGAGAACCATTATGGTTGCCAAATGTATGTGAACCTCCAGAATGATCAGTTTTGATATAGGTGATAATTAGCAGCAGGGTCATTTTAAAAAACAATTTCTAAAGAGTGTGGACTTCACTGATCCACTGTCAGGCAAATTCAACACCATTGTTATGCTTTCCAGTAGTGGTCATCCAACAAAAATGACTTTTTTCAGGAGTAAGGTATAGAATATGAAGGGACTACACAAAGAACTTCATTCCAGCATAAGAACCACATCCCAGCTTGCAAATATGGTGGTGGCAGGATCATGGTTTGGGGCTGTATGGTTGTTATTCAGCCTGTCATCATTTAATGGAGCTTTGGATTGTATCAAGAAATTCTACAGAAGAATGTTGGGACATCCATCCGTAAACTGAAACTCAACAAAAGGACAACGATCCTAAAAACAGCAGTTAGTCTACAAAGGGTGGCTGAATCAGAAGAAATGTTACATTTTGGAATGAGTCCAGACCTTAATCCAGTAGAAATGTTAGGGCAAGACCCAAGATGTGACATTCATGCAAGAAAGCCCACCAACATAAGAGTAAAAGCATGAAGAAAGGGTCTAAGATTTCTCCAAGTCAATGTGCAGGGCTGATGGAAGTCCAAGATGGCGGCGTAACACATGCAGCGGCCTCTCTGGGTCAGACAAATGGTGTTTTATTAGTTTAAGCTTCGTGTTCTTTTCGACAGAAGTACATGGAAACCATCTTAACTTTTGTTTACCACCAGTAGGGGCTACAGATAAGAAAACCGACAGAAACCAACCTTGAAGACGACCTGCCGCAGAAGCTACGTGAGCTCAGTTTGCTAAGAGAGCAAGGCTTGCAGGGGTCTGCTCACAGCTGGCAGTCCTCGATGTTAGCTGATGAGCGAGGCCGGGTCAGGGTCTGCCTAATGCGCTGCGTGAAGAGGCAGAGGAGTGGGAAGAGGGCTGGGGTCCGTGCTAGGCTAAAAGCAAACTCTAGCCACTGGCAATGATTCTGTTAACTTAGAGGAATCTACAGCGTCAGTGACTGGCTGTATCTGCAAGTGCATTGACGATGTTACTGGAGCGGGCGAAAAAGTTGCCCAAAGAATAGAGAGGGCTAAACAGTCAAGGGCTATCAGAGAGGTGAAGCATGCACACCCTCAGAGAATCCATGGACACTTCCAAAATACTAGTCACATGTGGCAGGGCATTTAGGCCCTCAGCGACTACAGGAAAACATCTGTCCCCTTTTGACAGTGATGCCTCCCTTCCTTATACACTGAATGACTTTTACGCACAGTTTGAAGCACAGAATAACGTGGCAGCAAGAAAGACCACTCCTCCACCTAGCGACCAGGTACTGTGCCTGTCCAATGCTGATGTGAGGAGAAACTCTGTGCAGAGTTAACCCACGGAAGCCTGCTGGACCAGACAACATTCGTGGCCGAGTGCTCAGAGAATGTGCAGACCAGCTAGCGCATTCCAGCGCGCTTCAAGGCCGCCACCATTGTCTCCATGCCGAAAAAATCTCCAGTGTCTTGTCTCAATCACTATCGTCCCATCGCACTCACACCCATCATCATGAAGTGCTTCGAGAGGCTCGTAATGAGACGCATCAAGACCCAGCTGCCTTCTTCACTGGACCCTCTGCAGTTCGCATATCATTTCAACCGCTCTACAGATGACGCCATAGCCGCCACTCTTCATCTGGCCCTCACTCATCTTGAGATAAAGGACACTTATGTTAGAATGCTGTTCTTAGACTTCAGTTCAGCATTCAATTCCGTAATTCCTTAGCATCTCATTGGAAAGCTGAGCCTGCTGGGCCTGAACAGTTCAATCTGCAATTCAATCCTGGACTTTTGTGTATGTATGTATATGTGTGTGTGTGTGTGTGTGTGT
>JAILXH010155415.1:16245-29940 GCA_023558415.1 Piaractus mesopotamicus
TTCCACATATTTTGTGTCAAATAACACTGAGCTTGTGACAGAGAAGAGTGTGACAGGGTAGAATATTTTAGGCTAAACCGGCATGCCAGGCTCCCTGTTATCAAGGTTAGCATTTTCAACAGTCAATTACACAAGCTTTCTGAAAATAGTACTAAAACTGTTGAATAAAAGCTTTATTGATGTGATATTTTTTTGTTTTACTTGTTTACAAATACTTATATTCCTTATAAAATTATTACTTGCAATAGCATTTGTCATACACCATGTTAATCATGACCTTTGAATTCATATATTTAAGCTTGAGAAACACTTTCTGTTGTACATAGCATTAAATGGTATAGATATGAATGGCTTTCTTTTTGTGGAATGATTCATGCTTCTCATATTCAGAGAGCTACTCTTGTATTTAATAATATTAACAGAAGAATGACACAAGTCACGTAGCTTTGTTTTTACAGTGTAGCTGCGTTATCCTTTTTTCTCTTAGATTTGAATGAGAAGTGTGCGACTGGGTTGGGGGCGAGTTATCGTGGCACATGGAGCATCTCCAGCTCTGGCGCTGAGTGCATAAACTGGAACTCCACATCACTCAGAGGCAAAAAATTCACTGCCAGGAAACCAGAGGCTGTCATGCTGGGGCTGGGCAATCACAACTACTGCAGGTATACACACTCAAAGTCACAAAAAAAGATGTACAGTTCCGATTCTGCTGTTGATGTAAATGATCATTTATCATTCACAGTCAAATCAGTATATAGACAGTTTGAAATAATACAGTAGAATACTCTAAACAGGAATGGTATGAATGCTGCAGTAAACGAAAGCTAAACATGTTTGTTCAGGAATCCAGATGGGGACTCCAAGCCGTGGTGCTACGTGTTTAAAAAGTCCCAGGTCACATGGGAGTTCTGTTCTGTGCCAAACTGTACAACAGGTGAGACACACACACACACAAAATAAACTAATTTTCTTACCTTCTCTCTCTGTGTGAAAGCAGCTGCTCACAATATGTCCACAACTATAAAATGCAAATGCTAATTAATGTCAAAACATATTGCTGTGTGGCATATAGTCGTATGCAAAACTTTGGGCATCCCTGGTCATATTGCATTACATAACTGTTGGTTTTTTAAGTGAAATAAGTACACATCATCTATAGAGAACACACTTAAGCATATTTTAATGCACAACTACTGTTTATTTAAATGTGTTCACTGTAGAGGATGTTAACCTATTTTCACTTAGAAAATCAACAAGAAATTTAATTTGACTAGGGGCTCCCAAACTTTTATACACGACTATATCTGGCATAAAACTGGTATACCAGTGTTAGCGTCTTTCAACAATATCGATTTTTAGCTTTAATGATATTGATAGACATCATTAGTGATAGCTATTGATAGTTGCATTGTAATTGACTGCATATCCACCATCCCATTAAGTTACATAGACATACAGACACATTCACTCTGTCATGTGCGCCTCTTAACGCATGGCTGTCTGTGTGTTAGCTCATGCAGAGTGTGCGCAGGGGTCAGGGCAGTCATACAGAGGGATGCAGGCGGTCACTAAGAGCGGAGCGAAGTGTCTGCCCTGGGACTCCCCTGCCATCTCCCGCAAGATTTACACAGCCTGGAGGCAAGACGCCAGAGAGCTGGGCCTGGGCAGCCACAACTTCTGCAGGTAGGCGCACAATGTATTGTTTATTTGTGTTTATTCTAATGTTAGTGTTAGTTTGTTATTCAACCGAATAAACACTTTTTGCTCAGATAAACAGTTTTACATATTGCTTTCTCAGATTTGCACAGTACTGTATATACACAGCCTCATGTTACATAATACAGTACCCCTGCTTGAACATTGACTCCAATGATACAGTAACAAAATCACCCTCATCATAAACCTTAGAGGAAAAACAAACTGTTATTAGATACACACTCTGTGTGACCTCTTTAACCCTTCAGGAACCCGGATGGTGACCTCAGTCCATGGTGTCATGTTTATAAAGGCTCCCAGCTGACGTGGGAACTGTGTGGTATCAACAAATGCCGTAAGTCCACCCCATTTCCATAGTGACATTACATTGTGGTCCATTGGTCAGTCTGCTTCTTGTGACAGTAGAGCTAATCATCAACAACATAGAGGCAAATTACACACTTCCTTATGTAATGACGGAATGTGAGAACAGCTCATCTGTGAACATCTGTTACATGTTCAGTCTGTGAGCAGTTTAGTAACACCACAGAGGCATACATCAAGTTATACAATACTGTATGTGTCAAGGTGTTTGTTACTGTATCTAACAACTATCACGGCATCAACGTTTCATCCGATACGCTCGTGTTTCATTTGGCTTATGACCAGAAATGAAATTGAGCGCTTTCTTGCACTCTGAATCATTTGTTTGACTAACTGAACACAGATGAGGTCTTATTTTCCTGTGCGAGGGGTCTAATTTATAACAGAAGATGTTTTTTGAGCCTTTTATGAGAAAGGTTGGGTGTGTGTGTGTTTCTGATCACGTCTGCCCTTTTTTCCACAGCGAGGAGACCCTCCACCATCACCACCCTTGGGCCTAGAGCCCCTGCAACAACGAACAACCGAGGTGAGGAGGCAAGAACGAGAGAAAAAAATTGAACATCTGGCAATTCTCTCACTTTGCAGACTCTCAAAAAACAAAAAAACAAAAACTGAACTTAAAAGGGGAATTCCGATGATTTTTCGAACAATCTACAAAACAAAGTCATCCAGAGTCATTTGATGTGAAATGCTTCGTTCTAGAGAAACTTCAGGATTGTTCAAAGTGGTAGGGATAGAAACCAGATGTCCGAAGAGTTTAATGCCTCTAAAAGCAACTTCACAGAAAAGTATTAGGTGGTTATAATGGCACTGCCTGGACATTGTTTTACAATAGTTTTAAAATAAGGTTTCGACTTAAAATGTATTTTTAAAGTATATGCAGGGCGCTGTGAGGAAAAGTAGAACCCAGGGAACACTTTTCCAGATTTTTTCAAATTGAGTTCACCATTATCGACTTCACATATAAAAACTCAGAATACACATGTAGGTTCACTGGTCATGGATAGCAAGTCTGTGGCGATATTTGCATAGTACACATTGCTACCCCATGTTCATATCACAGATAACTCACAGATAATATCACTCTGCAGTGCATTATTTCACATAAAACCACACCTAATGACAGTGCTTACACTTCAACAACTGAATTTGCAGAAAACTTTGAAAAACATTTCCATATTTTCAGGTTTTCAGTTAAACAACAGGGATGGTTAAATTTTTGGCACTTTGTATCATAGTAATTTAGTAATGATATTGATCTTAATGCTAACCATGAACTGCTTTCTCTTTCTTTCTTTCTTCTTTTCTTTTTACTTCCTTTACTTCTCTCTCTTAGGCTCCTGTGGTCAGCGTGTTACAAAGCCCTCCAATTCTCTTCCTGAATTCAGGATACGAGGCGGTCAGGCCAGTGACATCAAAGATCAGCCGTGGCAGGCAGCCATCACTGTGTACCGGCCGCGCACACGATCGCACAGCTTTCTGTGCGGAGGTGTCCTGATCGACTCCTGCTGGCTCCTCTCTGCAGCCCATTGCTTCCATGAGGGGTGAGTCTGTTCTCTTTCCCGTGTGAGGCAAACTACAGTTTCATTCTTAGGATTTTCATGAGTAAATTCAGGCTAACTTCCTTATTGGAATCTTTCTATAAGTAAGGAATTGTTCTAAGTTAATGTACAGAAGGTCTAAGAAAAAAACAAATTAAAACCATACTTCCACTATTAAAAACTGGATATTGTGTAAGAACCTTTTTTTCGAGAAAATAACCTCAAACTGTTTTTTTTTTTGAGCTTTCTGTATTAGTGGGTGATGCACTAATGGCCTCTCTATGTGTGTGAAATTAGATTTACTGCAGATCGTCTGCGTGTCACCCTTGGCCGAACCTTCAGGCAGAAGAACTCGAGCAGTGAACAGATCTTTGATGTGGAGAACTACTGGCTCCATGAACAATACAATGAGGAGACCTATGACAACGATATAGGTGAGAATGAGTTAAGGTGTATTACAGCGTATTGCTCATAACTTCATTTTTTCATTGTCTAGGTTTTTTACTTTCTACATGCCAGCCAGCTGCCCATTTATTACAAATGGACCAATAAAAATGGTCCAAAATAAGTAAGAAAGAGCGCTACCTTATAACAGGTTATTAAGACATAACTATTCAGCATGATATGGGATACGTTCTCTCTTTAGATTTGGAAACAACATGAATACATTACAAGCCCTATCCCTGTCCCCATCACTTGTTACACCCATGAAATAATTCCACTTCTAACCTTCAATGCCCCATTTTCCCCACAGTTCTTCTAAAGCTGAAGAGTGAACATGGCATCTGTGCTATCTATTCTCCGGAAGTGCTGGCCGTCTGTTTACCAGAACCCAATCTGGTTTTCCAAGACTGGACGGAGTGTGAGATTTCTGGTTATGGCAAGGAAGAAGAGTGTAAGAAAACACTGCTTTTGTTCTGAAGCTGCCCACAAAACTTTACATATGTTGAAGATTAAAGGAGATTTTACTGCCGATCAGTGTATCTCAATAAACGACTAATGATGTCTCTCTCTGTCTCAGTCTCTCCATTCTATTCAGAACAAGTGAAGCGGGGTCATGTGCGCTTGTGGCCTCAGGAGCGCTGTGTGCCGGAGAAACTCTCTGGACGTTTGGTCACCTCTAACATGCTTTGCGCTGGAGATACACGTGGCCTGGATGATGCCTGCAAGGTAACGGCCCTGAACTCTCATACACATACAAAAAAGCTGACATTAAGTTAGGTAGTTTAGACATTCACTAGGACAGGGGATGGCAACGTGTGGCTCCGGAGCCACGTTTGTCTCTTTTACTGAATTAGAATTAGATTTTTAGGTATATAATAACATAAAATAATCCTTGTTTGCAGTAAAATAAAGCTCTGCCGATCGTTCTAACACAGTTTCAACAATAAATGATCTTAAACGCTGGAGTTAATGTATACATGTATAACACATTAGCACATACTGAGTCATATTTACAGCCACAACTGTAAAATGGACATAAAATGTTGTGGCTCCCAAGGTGGTTTGATTTTTGCTGAAAGGACAAAATGGCTTTTCTTAACGTTTTGGTTGCTGACCCCTGCACTGGAACATTAGTTTCACTTTATTACTGACACAATTTCACTTACATAAATATAGCAACAGTTCTTGCCATGGATGTTAGGTAGCTGACTTTTGCTATAGGAGCTGCACTGCAAAAATAGCAGCGTAGCTTACCTACAAAATCAAGCTCTGTACAGCAACAACTAATATTAATGATAACACCTGCTAGCATCAGCTAACTAAATAATTACAGTTCACATAATAGAAGTTTACAAAATGCTAACAAAATGGATTATACTTTCATCAAATCACTTACATCTATTTTCTTCATTTGAAATATTTCAAACTAAAATATATTTGCTTTTCCATATTCATTGTAATAGCATTTAGCCAGTACTAATGCGTGTCGTCTCAAAATTCCTTACTTTTAATTTTATCAATATAATTTTTCCCCAGCATATGAAAGCGGGTCTACAGTGAAAATTCTGCCTATGCAGTCATCATAACAGCTGTGACTACTTGTAATGGTTGTCAAAACCACTGTGCACACCCAGGTACTGTTGTGTCTTTTTAATAACAAAGTGACTCTCTCTCTCTCATTTTAGGGGGACTCAGGTGGTCCTCTGGTGTGTGAAAAGGACGGCAGGATGACCCTCGCAGGTTTGATCAGCTGGGGTGATGGATGTGGAAAGAAAGACACGCCAGGCGTTTACACACGTGTCACGAAGTACACTGCCTGGATTGCCGACAAGATGAGATCTAACCGATAAATGAACAAACAGATCCAGAGGCTAAACATTCTCTCCATTACACTGACATTACTACTGCTGAACGGATGAGTAGCATTCAAAAATGGGCAACGAAGTCAGGACTCTAAAAAAGAGCCCATATGAGTGTAAAATGATTGCTGGTGGAGAGTCATCCACATATAGACACATGGAATTTGAATTTGTCTACAAGTGTTGTCAGTTTAGCACTTAAAATGTCATGAGAAGAAGGTGGGAAGAAAATGGAGTAACATAGAATACAGAGACCATGTTTCACCTGCACATTATAGTTTACAACACCTAAGTGGCCTTTTTATCTCACATGGACTGAACGTCTGTGGCCTTTAATCATGACCCCTGACCTCACCACACCTACTCAGTGTCTTCGAGGAGGATTCGGAATGGATGTATATTGGCACTGGTGCTTTCATACAGGCAAGTTCTTTGTTACTGGATGTGCTGAGTTCAGCACTAGAGACTAGATTAATATGATAAATATGATGGTGTTGTGGGTGATGGGTACACAACCAGAAAGGAAATGCTACACAGGTCTTTTATGTCCATATTTATTCTTTTATGGCAATAGATGTAGAGGAAATCCATTATAATTTTCCTGTAAAATGGAAAATGCTATTAAAAATGCAGATATACTGTACATGTGACTCAATAGCTTTAGCATTTTAAGTTACTAGCATTACCTAAGCATTTCCTTTTCATCTTTCACATTCATTTTGTTTGATTTTTTAAAAACACTAAGCATCTGCTGGGTCAGAGACAAAGGAAATCACAAATCAAGGTCTCCATTAGTGAACAGTGGGTTGATCCCAGTTATATTCACAAGATATAAATACATGTTTATTGTACTCAGAGACGTATGTGCAACTTCAGTGTTCTTTGTTCAGCTGAATTTAGCTTGGATCAGTGGAAAGTGGTGCTATTCTTCAGACTTTGACTTAAAGTAATCTTAGTCATATTTTAAGTTCATATTTAACTATTTATCATGTATATTGCATTTTTATTCTATAGCAGATACTAAATTATTGATTCATATTTCCATATTTTTGTGCTTGTTGATGATGTTTTTTATTGCATTCAATTTTTAAAAATAAATGTACACCAAAAATAAAAGGAGCATGCTCTGTCTGTATTTAATATGCATAGATTTTGGGGACATATATATCGCTTACCCTAACCCTAACCCTGCATCATTTGAGCACGGCAGCTGTCTTTTACACTGGGTAAAAATTTCATGATGTTTGGGAAATGCTATAAAAATCCAATAGCAATGCTCCAAAATGTTCTGGAATAAAATCTCTTTACATTAACTTATATTGAAAGTAAAGGTCATTTTGACTATAAAGTTGCATTTTAGAGATTTTCTTTGGGCAGCAATGATATACTGTTTTATTTAAAGATGCCAAAGAGTCCTCAGCTGCAGCGATTGGAGTGCATGTATCTGTGTGAGGAAAGGGGTGTCAAAAGGGTGATGATATAATGGATAAACCTAATTTTTAACAAGATGATAACTGTTTTTATACAATATCATTATTTTTCGATTTTGACCTGTCCAAATAATACACTGTAAACTGTAACACGCTGAATACTTTATGTTGGGAAACTTTTGCCTCACTTTTTCTAAGAAAAATAAGCAAATTAATTTCACGTTTATAAATTGATTTTCACTTAAGTAAACTGTTTACTCTTAAGTATTACTTTTGATAGATTCTGAGGTTTATGGAGTTAATATTTTACCATTCTTTGAACTGTATGTACAGTACTTTCTAAAAGGACAACTCAAAATAAAGTGTCACTGTAATCATTTAATCCACTCTCAGTTCAAGTGATGTGTTACATCATATGTTGTAAGTAATGGGCAAAACCCTAAAAAGACATCGAACATGAAAAAACAACAAAATGCCTCAGCAGAACAAAATTTAACACAAGACAACCTGGAATTCGATGTAGGCCTGCTGTCCCACTCTCCTTCTGAATCTGACCAAACAGGTTGCAGATCAAATATTATCTCAGAGAAGTTATTCAATGTACACATTTTCTGCTTTTTTTCTGTGCTGAAACAGAAACTTATAAATAGCAGACGCAACATAAAGTGAATTGTTAATGACCGGTGCTCAGTGGAATGATACAGTTAAAAAAACGTCTGTTATCACAAATTCAGCATGGCTACTACCAAGAGACTGGGAAAGGTCTCTACATGCTTACCCTATGTTAGATATTATCTGCCAACAAGCAAAACAGTTAAAAATAACTCACTGCTCCTATTACCTGAGTTTGCCATGACTCAACCATGCATTACCATCACACCGTTTACAAGTAATCGACTAATGTTAACATGGCTAAATCATGACAAATTAACGCACTAGAGCAGATTATGAATTTACACAAAGAAGATATATAATAATAAATGTATTAATATGTCTTGGGAAGTATTTTCTTCACCCAAATGATTGGTGGACCCGTTGGATTTTGAATTGTAGAACCGTCCTGCACTGTGAATCCTTAAACTTCTTTATAAAGTTCTTTATAGAGACCAGAAACACTCATAAACAAATTTGATATATGGCCATATATGCACATACATCATAAAGGATCAAGCATATATTTCTAAATACATGTACATAATTGGCATGTACATATTGGACATATATGCATGCTATATGGACCACACACATTAGTCTGACAGAAGGGTGAACTCTTAACATACATAATACATGGATTAAATATATACTGTATCTGATATATTTCTGCAACCAAAAACAATAGACTTTGTTAAAATAAAAAAGTTTAATTGAAAAACAACCGCAGCATATATGCAACAAAAAACTTATATAACCTAAAGCTAGCATATGAGTAATACATCCCATCCACATAGGATTAATGCTTTCTATCGTTTATTGTTAAATGTTACAAGTTTATACACGTTGATATATGACTGAAATTTATGTTCCATATTTAAAAATGATTTGTCATGTATGTCCATAGGTGTCCATAAGTTGGATGTAAGGGAAATCCATATATGCTAACATGTCATGTCAACGGATATGTCAACAGACCAAATATTAAGGCAGATAAAGTGATTAGAAAGTCCGAGATAGTAATTACAGTAATTTACCATTTAATAACTTCTTATTTAAATACATCACCTGAAACCAGAATAGTACCTGTAAAATGTCATATTGTCAATTACATAAATCTTTATTTAATATGTTACTGGACAAAGTAACAAAACAACTCCAAAAACAATTCCAAATGACTGTATATCTTTAAAGAGGTCTGCACATAAACTGCTGTGACCAAGTATTAAAGATTCAATAAAGAGCTACAAAACTCTATCAAACTTTATTTTATCTCACTTTTGGTGAAGTGCATCCTAAGCAGACTGGGGTTGTCTGTTTTTAATCTAATACAAAAGCCTCCATAAAAACTTCTAAAATAAGTGACATTTCACAAAATAGCTTCAAGCTTCAGTCAGAAAGACAAGCTTCAGCCTCATTAAAACTCAGTCAGTGCAGAGGTGTCTGTATTATATCTATAGTACAGGAAAGAGTATAGGCTGTAATATGTTTGTAGTATAGAGTATGAAGCAGTTTTGCCCTGTGAGCTCAGCCCCAGCCTGGGCAGCGTGGATTCAGAGTGATTCGATTAGAATGGACAAAGAACAGACTCCCTGTGGTGTCCGGATAGGTGGGTGTAATTACTTTGTGAAAAAGCATTAAACTCATGTAACCTCATTTAAACACACTACAGCATGAAGTTGTTGCTCTCTGTGGTCATGGTCAAAAATAAGCACAAAATCACAAATCCAACTGTATCTTGCCATTTGTAAGTAGGTATATGGTAAGTTAGTTATTTAAGATAATTATTTTAATTGAGTAATGCTACTCTTACTTGAAGACAGTTAACCAGAATTAGCCTGTAGGCATTTGTAAAGTGCTGTTGGTTTGAGTTGATGTCAGTTTCCTTTCTTTCAATGATGCCCATCAAAGCTAGTTGAGTGATAATGGCTGCCCCTAGTGGGGCCATCTGCTTCAGTACAGACCTGGCTGTTCTGCACAAACAGACGCAATGGCCTGCTGTACAGATTTCTCCAGTCATAAAAACATACAACTTAATTTCTACATATTCTTCAGATACAGATCTCTATGTCTATCTCTATGTAATCTATATGCTGTTGGTCTAACTCAAATCAAAATACCACTTTTCTCACACATTAACATGCATTATTAAAAGAAGACACTGCAAAACTATTCTTATGATACAAATAAAAGCTTTATTTTCAATAAATAAGAAAGAAGTAATATATTCACCAATTTGGTTCACCAATTATTTTATTTTGTACTAAAGTTGGCTTGATAAAGCAGTTGTAGATTGCTGTTGATTGTTTTTGGTTTTAACTACTCAACTGAGTTGGTACGATAATGACTGGTTGAAGGTAATGGGTTGTTTATAATGAGTATGTGTTAAGCAAATGTGGTACTGAAAGTTACAGCGAATATTTTGGTTTGGTTGTTTAAACGTCAATGTTAAAAATGATTACATGATTAAATAAACAATGATGTACATTATTAAACTGACTAGATGCTGAAATCTGTATAATGGTTAAGGGCTGATTTGCAGTGTGGGTATTAAAGATTAAGGCGTGCAGGTTCACTAGTTGTTTTGGGTAGTAAATAAATTATAAAATTTGCATTGAAGACATCACAGATTCCTGCTTAATGGCTGTTAAAGACGGTGAAATGATGGTGAATGTACAAAGCTGATGTTGACTTTTAATTCGCTTCTTATTCGAATTTTCCGTTTCACCTTAAATGGTGCAGCAATAATGTTCCAGCACCGCACTGCTGCACAGCAGAAAATGTTAAAATTGGTTGAACAGAGAGAGCTGTGCTTCTCTTGTTTTGCCACTATGAGGAAAAAGGTCAGTTTGCCACGTAAGTTTCTCCAGTAAAAGGTTAAGTGCTGAGTGGGAGTGCACTGATATTAATGCTTTGTGTGTTTCCACCTTAGTAAGTGCGTATAAGATAAACTAGTGTAAGGAAGTATAAAAAATAAACTAGTATAAGATAAGCTAGTGTAAGGTGGCATAAGAATTAAGTTATTAAAAGTTAGTGTAAGTTAGTATAAGTAGTAAGGTAGTATAAGTTAATCTAGTCTTACACTAGCTTATAGTAACTTAGACTTATACTAACTTCTTACGCTATCTTATACTAGCTTATCTAATACTAATTTATTTCTTACACTATACAATCTTATACTTACTTCTTATATTACCGTACTCTAGCTTATGTTATGACTTTCTACTTACATTATCTTACTCGCTTATTTTAAATTTCTAACTTACTTCTTATACTAATACTAATGTCATACACTACCTTACAGAAGCTTATACCAACTGACTTCTTATACTATCTTGCACTGTCTTATGCTAACTTACTACTTATAATATCTTGCACTAGCTTATCTTGTACTATCTTTTATCTTATACTACCTTATACTTGCTTATTTTAGAAGTGTCTTATAACTTATACTAACTTACTACTTATCTTGCACTAGCTTAATTTACCTCTTATACTACCTTATACTCGCTTATTTTATACTATCTTACTATGTTACACTGTCTTATACCAACTTACAACTTATACTATTTTGCACTAGCTTATCTTATACTGTCTTACGTCTTATACTTCTTTATACTAGCTTATCTTATATAAACTTATTTCTTACACAATCTAATCTTATGCTAAGTTACTGCTTACACTATCTTACACTAGCTTATCTTACTAACTTACTTCTCATATTATATTATACTAACTCACGTCTTATACTACCTTACAGTAGCTTATCGCTGTTGTCGGAACAAAACCTTGTTTCTCCAAAATGAGAACTTTGCAGGAGAAGGAAAAAACATACTTTACTTATAATGTAAGTCAGCGTAACCAGACTTTTTTCCCCCCAAGTCATTTCTTTTGGTCCATTCATCATGAAATTTACACAATGTAAGCGGGAACAGTTTTTTCAAATTATGTCAAAAACTGAAAAACGACAAAAATGGAGATACAAAGTTTTGTTCCAACAGCAGCGTTATACTAATTTACTTTTTATATTACCTTACACTAGCTTGTCTTATAATAACTTTTTCCCTATTTTATCTTACAATAACTTAAACTTGGTTCTTATACTATCTAATACTAACTAACATCTCATACTACCTTACAGGTGCTTATACTAATCAACTTCTTATGTACACTGTCTTATACTAACGTACAACTTATACTATCTTGCAACAGCTTATCTTATACTGCCTTACTTCGTATACTACCTTACACTAGCTCATCTTAAACTGTCTCACACTATCTTGCGCTAGCCTATCATATACTAACATACTACTTATACTACCTTATCTTATACTCACTTATTTCTTACACTATACAATCTTACACTAACAGACTTCTCATATTACCTTACACTGGCTTATCTTATTATTATCATACAACAGTTAGTTCTGGCCACGCAAGCTGATGAGAAGCGTTCTAAGGCGAAATAACAGCACGTTTTTCACAAACACTGTATCACTCTGCTGAGATGCCATTGCTAAGCAATGACTTTGTCAGCTGTAGGAGATGCTCAAGCCATTTGAACGTTTTTACTTCTTACTTGCGCACAAACAGAAAATGGATACTTATAAGATTACATTTGACCAACAGCTGATTCGGTCAGACCCTGAAGATTAGACTACAGTAAATTCAGAAACTGTCATTACCAGTCAGCAAGCTTTTCAGTCGGCAACGGTGACAGAAGAAAACCTAAACAACCTGGAATTAGCCAGAAATGAACCAAATACCATTCGCTAAACAAAATGGGCTGCAAAATGCTTTACGGACTGGCTGGAACAAAACATTAATATTGGTCTAGCAAAAATTGACAAAACCGAGCTAAACTTGATATCAGTGATAACAGTTTTATGGTAAAGTCCGATCTGGTCAGACTCTGAAGATGAGACTACATGTTTGGTGAATGGTATTCGGATCATTTCTGGCTAATTCCAGGAGGTTTAGGTGTTCTTCTGTCATAGCTGCCTACTAAAAAGCTTGCTCAGTGGTAATGACAGTTTCAGAATTTAGTGTAAGGAGCTGGAGAACAGCGGAGTTCGTTATTCTGACGTAGCAACAAGCTGCTTGTTAAGGAACTATAATTTGGTGGAAGGAACTGCTAACATTAAAACATATTAAATGCCACGTTCACAGCCCAATTGATTTTTTCTTACTTTATTTATTTAACTGTTGTTTAAAATCAATATAACACTTGAGGTCATGTGTTATTGCGAATAACATGTTCTATTGCTTAAATAACTTTCTACTTACATTATCTTACACTATCTTATTTTAACTTCTTATACTATCTTATACTAACTAACATCTTATACTACCTTATAGTAGCTTACACTGTCTTACTATCTTACTAACATACTACTTACATCTTACACTAGCTTATACTATGAGAGGCCCTTTAGGCCAATATTTAAACTTGAGCAAACAAACAACAATGAAATAAATGATCATACTTTACTTATCATAGTGAAACACTTCTATCACCTTAACCAGAAATAAACGTGCAGAGCACGTGTTTCTCAGAAACTCAGACATCACAGAAATCAGGCCAGTTTGTCAGGGTTGCGCAAAGGTTCCCCTTTACGTTTGTCTCTGTGTGTGAATAATGGTTAATCCTCACTTGCCCTTCACAACAAACAGCACAACAGGGCCTAAAGC
>JAILXH010155423.1:0-14214 GCA_023558415.1 Piaractus mesopotamicus
AAAAAAAAAAAAAAAAGGTTTTGGCCTTCTGGACCAGCTCAATGCAGAAAGGCAGGAGAGCAAATCTCTCTCTCGCTCTCGCTCTCATACATACACAAGTAGTGTTGAGAGGCTATCGAGCTCATACAGCTCAAATAAAATCCATGCAACCCTTTCTGCCTCACCGACAGATTAATAAAACCACCGAGCTCTATGACCATCAGCAGCATGAGGTTTTTATGGGCAGTGTGAGGCCTCGGCAGTGTTCCAGCACACACAGTGAGCTCATACCCCCCCATTAACCCTGAGGGTCATGCTGAGCCGCACCCTAAAGCCTTCTCCTCCAATATGAATCAATGGAGGATGACCTCAAAGCTAATGGAGACCAGCAGCCTAGCCCTATCCCGAACACCATGGATCACGTCTGTCTCGTAACTGGTCTATTTCAACCTGGATGACTCATTTGCCTTTGTTCCAACCTGAACGCACTGCCAGCCAATCGTATGTCTCAGACTCCTCTGCCTTTCAGCTTTCAGTGACTGTTTCGGTAATGGTTTCCTCCATAGAGCTGCCACACCTGTTTGTGTACGCAGTGCAAATGGATGTGGCTTGGAGGGCAAGCTTCAAACGGTCCACAACCAAGGGCAAACCCCAGCAAGCCAGAACAGGCCCAAAAAGCACCAAAAAAGAGGAAATCAATCTGTTTCACGCATATCAAGTGTGTCAAATGAAAGAGCCTCGCAAAGCCACCTTAAAAAGAGATTTTTAAACTCAATCACATCCCATGCAACTGAACTCTCTGAGGATTGTGGTGCCTCCAGCAGTGCCTCTCATGCGAGACCATTAGAGCAGAGGAAATAAAAGGCATTTAAGCTGATGAAGAGCATCAAGAAGTCCTGGCATGTTTTTAAGACCGTGTGAAAACAGTCCCTCAAAGCACAATAATGACAGCTGTAAATAATCTGTCATTAAAGCTAAATACTGTTGAAGGAAGTTTTGTCTTTGTACATGTTTCTCACAGTTTACTCAGTGTGTGCGCACACATACAATTGCATTCAAGATTTTGGAATCACTTATAATAATAATTGTCATTATTTTATTCAATAACATATACAAAGATACTACGAGTTTGACACCACAATGTATTTTAAAATGTTTATTCAATATTATATTCGCAAAAATCAAAAAGTGATAAATAATACGAATGTGAGCGTGTTGCCGAGGACACGTTTTTAAGTATGTGATGAAGAAGGCAGATGTAGCGTAGCTGTAACAGACACAAGGCCAGCTATGCTAGTAGACGTTGGCTAGGTGCAGAAACAACGAGAATATATACATATAGACACATCATCCCCTTAGAAGAACATTCCTTGTGTAGAAGAAAATGAGTCTTTATCAGCATACAAAGTGACACTGGTTAGCACTGTTAGCTTAGCACTGTTAGCTTGAGTAGAAGTGAAAGTATTACACTTTCAGAGCTACAAATCCATCAATATTTTGCTTAAGTACATGTACTTGAGTAAATGTAACTAGTTATTATCCACCTCTGTTAACCGGATATCCCTCCATTTATGCTTATGGATACATGAATATCAAGATCAGTGGGAATGCACACCCCAAATGTCTACACATTTTTAAAAACAGCATACCGAGTATACAGCTATGTAACAAGCAGAAAGGACAGTCCTTGCTAGCACGCCAGTTTTTGAAATGATGAAAATATTCACAAACGACAGAGCTAAAATGCAAAGTATAACTAAAATATAATGGACTCATTATTCATTGTCTTGGATGACTTATCTGTTGTTAAAGACGCTGGATTTTGTGGCACATACGGTAGACTACATACTGTAACTGTTACACAAATGAGACGAACTCTCCCTACTTTAAAGCCATTAGATTTGATGTACAATTCATTACAATATCAGCTCTGCTGACACACAGATTGCACCATTTACACCAGGGCTTTTAAAAAGTTCATTTGATGTGAGAAACGAAGCCCACAGAATAACCATAGGAGCAGAGCATTGTTATGATGAGCACTGGTGCTAACGTGTGCTAATGTGTCTAGCGGTCCGTTTAACAGCAGCGGGCTAACTGTTAGATGAGCTATCAGTGATTTCACACGGCAGTAGGCTCAGGGCATACATCTTTTCAGCTTTGATGTGCCTCCCTGAGGTTTATCTCCAGCAAAACAAGCAGATACTTCCCACAGAGAGTGGCGGATTGGACTGCTGTGGTTTTACTGTGAAACGCTGAGAGAATATCTATTAGAAAATGGAGAGAGGGTGGGCACAAGAAATAGAAAAAGACAGAAAGAGAAAGAGAGAGAAAGACAGAGCAAGTGATTTAAAGCGTGCATCACTCTCACTGATGTCTCATCTAATCTCTCTGGCAAACACTATGTACTTCATTAAATTATTAGCTCTGCAGGAGAAAAAAAAAAAACAAATGGAACGAGAGAGGAATATACAACGAAGTGAGATGAAGAGTCCACAAAGGGGCGAGAGCAAAGTCTTCCCTGCTTTCTACTGAAGGTGTACATGAGCATGTCTCTGGGTGAGTGGTATATGGAGACTGTCAGTAAAGCTAATAAAGTATTCATCAGCTGCTCTCTCTTTTTGTGCACTGTAATGCGGTGCAGGCTCCAGGAAACAGCTGCACCAACTCAGTTCAAAAGCTAAAGAAAAGAACGTCTCAGCTAGAGAAGACCTTGCTCTGCATCCGGGATATACAGTGCGCTCATCTCCTGACCACTGCAGTTGTTTTTGACCAGCGGTCACAGTCCCATGATGCCCTCAGCAATTTCAGCAGTACAGGAAATGCCCTGGCCTCATATCTTATCCTCATGTGCTTCTGCAGAACCAGTCTCTAAAGTACCACGGCCCACTGTGGTGCTTCCCGATCGGCTTTTCTTCCTGGACGCCACTCCGGTCACTGCGCAAGCACTGACAGCAGCTCAGGAACATCAATCCCCACAGCACACAACGGTTCAAAAGCCCATCCTGGAGAAGACAGCCAAGAACCTAGTGTCCCACATCTCTCAAAAACAAGCTGGACAGTAGGGGTGGGGAATATTACGATATGCTATCGCTAATATGACAAATTACATCACAGAGCACTTTCCTGAGTACATCATGGGCATTGTCGGAACTTCAACACCAACCAGCATGTATTAACTGAACAATAACGAGCAGCTGATTAGATGCCATCCCATTATTTTATTAAATTATTTTCATCAATTGTTTCATTTTTCCTGCTGTCCCCCTTGTACATAAATGGATTAAGGCTATCAAATGATTAACATAATTAATCATGATTTACCGCATTATTTTATGTAGATAACTGTGATTAATCGCATTTGTCTTACTTGCTCAAATTTAAATCACAAAGAAAGACATTTCCCATTTGCCAAAATAAGTTAAATCAGGATGGATTTGCTACTTTAATAACATCACATGAACTGAACATAAATATTATGAGTGCAACTTCAAGTTTTCATCACTGATGTAGAGTGAGGGCAACAGCCGCATCTTCCAACTCCTCAATGATTGTAACTCAGATTGCTGTTATGTATTGCTGATTCATCACCATGTCTTGCTAACTTAAGACGCAGCCTACTTCAGTGATAAACAAATTCACCATATCAGTAGCTGGAAATAACATCTTACTATTTAAAAGCTATATCTGATCAAGAGGGCTACAGTTGCAAGCAGCTGGGCTTTAGTGTGATGGTTCAAAAGGTCAAACTATGAAGACACATTAATAGCAGTGGCACTAATTTATCGTGTTAATGCATTCAATTTGACACCACTAAAATCAATCCTCTTTTTTTTTTTTTGTAAATGTTGAGTAAAAACAAATAATTGTGCTAATACTCTTTAAACGTGAGACCGCTTCACCACTGCCTTTTCCTCACTCCAATTTCACTGAAAACCTCAGAAACTCTAAATACTGCAATACCAATCATTTATCATGACGTTTTATTTTTCTCATATCGCCCACCCTTACTGGACAGGCTCCACTGCAAGCACACTCAGCAATGCCTGGCAGGAATCATGCAGTCTCATCCATGTTTACATGGTAACATGCCATAAAAATACATGCAAGGAAGATGATGTAAAAGATCTCCCTTGGTTTGCAAACGGAACAATGCAGAGATAGAGATCTAGTTTTCCTGCCAACCAAAGCTTTCCATGAGAGTCTATCTTGGTTCTTCTCTATACTCTCAGTTGCCCCCCACACTGCATGCAAGGCCTTCTCTATGCAGGCAGAGAAAAAGAAAAGCGAGGGAATGTGGAGCAGGAGAATGAAGGAATGGAGATAAGAGTAGAAAGAGGGCAGATGATCGCCTGTGATTACACCACAAGAAGGGAGCTGCTGTCTCTTTTTCTGACCACCACCTTTTCAATTCAGCAGGCGTCCAGACATCTGTAGTCTGAAGGCCATTTCAAACGAAACAGCCTTGGGATGAGCTTCAGACGATGGTTCAGCAGAAAAAAAGAGAAGCAGACAGAGTTTGGAAATAAAGAGGGGGTGATTGAGAGGAGCCTGCTTGTGCGTCACTAGGGTTATCCAGAGGACAGCAGAAACGCTGCAGTGAGGACACAGCTATCCCCCACCAGTCCCTCCAAAGCCTCTTCTGCAATTAGCTCTTGGCAATTCAATTAGGCACACAAATCTACTGTAATGCCGTCTCATTATGATGCAAGAGAAAGAGATGTGATGTGTCTTCAAGGACTTGGCTTTGAGTTCTCAACAAGAGCTTCACAATGTAATCACACATGGTAATGAGTCTGATGCAGAAAAGGTGTAGCTACACATTATCGAGGTATGGGTATTTAAAATGAACATTAATTATATTATTTGTAATGTTATGCTATATTTGGCAGCACAGCATTTCTCAGCCTCATCAGTTTGACAGAATTTGGGTTTTTGCTTTTTGTGTTTTCGTCCATCAATTTTCTTTCACTTCAAAAACTAGTATGCATTAGGCAAATATATCATACATCCACTGGCAGTACCCTCCACTGTAATAAAGAAATCCATTGATGTACCATTCATGGAGGCTTGTAAACACAGATGTGATATTCAGCTTCCTAGCAATAACTTCAGCTATCTGGCTTAGTTATTTTGTATTCACCAGTGAAAAAGAATTCATTCAAAACGCAATGCCATCATATACCAGTGCTTGTAGTTTTTTAAAAGTTCTCCCACCTTCAAGATAGATCATCAGAAGGGGGTTTCCTGGTCTTTAAACCAGAAAGTCTCCACAGACTACTGCGGCACCACTGTAAGGAGCGAGTAAGCATGTTTACAGCAGATGTAGTCATGGTTAAATTTTTAATTTTGGCCAGAGCAACCCCTTTAACCACTTTTAATATTCAAATATCTATATTCCTAAAGGAGAATTCCACCAATTTATTGAAATTGCTCCATAACCCAAACATTGAGATGTCAACAAGTGTGGTGCAGAGTGGTTTGATGAAATGGTTTGTTGAAGAGAAACTTTCTCACTTATTTCTTCACAGTGGTGGTGATAGGAACCAAGAGTCACAGATGTCTACAGTGCAAATATAGTAATTTTATTCAATATAAAAAAAACAGTAAACCTACATATGTAGCTGGAGTTTTTAAATGCAGTGTTGAGAATGTTCCAATAGTGGTAAATCTGAAAAAACATACTTTTGGTATTATTTTGCCTCACAACGCCCTGCATGTATCTCTCAGTCATGAATGTCCTTTTAAAAATATGCTTTGCAAAAAAACGTCATCTCTAAAAACTATTGTAAAACAATTCCTCAGACATCAGGTGGAGTGTTTGTAAACATTTAATGCAATACCATTCTGTGAGGGAGCTTTTAGAGCCATTAAACACTTCAGACGTCCGGTTCCGTTCACCACCATTGTGAAAAATTCTGACTAAGTTTCTCTAGAATGGGGCATTTTTACATCAAACCCCTCTGAATGACTTTGTTGATATCTTAACAAATTATTTATATGGAACTTCCGAAAAATCAGTGGAATTCCCCTTTAAACAGAATGTATTTGAACATCCCAACAAGAAAATATTGTGTATTATGAACAAAACAAACACATGCAAGTTTGCATGCAGCTAGCTTCTAGATTAAGAAGTAAATGGTACCTCATCGTTCAGATGACTTAGTCATTTTTCTTTATAATTTGGGTTAATGTGAATCAACACACCATCATATCTTTACAAGGTAAAAAAAATTATCTTCGTATTTGAAAGATTTCTATATATACACCTCTGTGTAGATGTCACAATTGTGTTTAACATGAGATACAGTATCAACTGCTTGTATCCTGAAAATCTTTGTAGTTCTGCTCAAAAACCTTTATTTATTTCATTTTTTTCGTTCCAAACTAGACATGCCTTATTTGAATTCAAATAACTACTCCCATCCCTATCCAGGGCTGTAATTGAAAACTACTGATTTAGAGTTGAGGTAAGACAGGAACTCAGGCTTGCTCACCTCCTCGTTCTCAATCTTCAGCGTGGCCAGACGGGACTGCAGCTGCTGGAACCTGAGCACCAGCTCAGCCTGGACGGGGGGCTGCGCAGTGATTTGACACACCTGAAGGAACAGAGCAACATGTCAGGGGCCTGTTCAGAAACCCCTTTGCTCCCTGATATCTCCAGCCTCCACAGCTGGAGGCAACCCATAATTCTCCCTAAATCACAACCAAAATTCTTTGCAATTTTCCCCCCAGGGAAAGGACAAGATGCCCCTGGAACAACCATCATGGTTAGCTATTAGGATGCCAAACACGTTTCAATCCCATCTGCTTTTACCGACCGGGACTCCAGCCCAACAAAGCAATTGGTTGTAAACTTTGCACAGACATGATATCAGTGACAAAATGGCCAATTAGGGAGCAAAATTCAATAAAGTAGTAATAAAAAAAACACCTTCAGGGTGAGAACGCTTCACGCTGTCTGTGTAAATGTTGCTCTGGCGGCTGAGACATATTAAAACTGGGAAATGAAACCACTCTAACCACATCTAATCCAAATCTTCATTAGCATGCCTTTTTCAGTCCACTATTGAGCTACTGTAACCTAAATCAGAGGTTTAGAAAATCACAACACTGAGGTTAATGTGAAAGTCAGCATGAACCAGAGTGCATTTTTCTTCTGTACGGGAAAATACAGGTATCCGAGGTATCCGAGTTAAACATGGTTTCTGATCTAGTTGAGTTTTTCACTTGATGATAGGTGGAGTGGTCGTAGGAGGAGGTGAAATATGTTAGTGGTTAACACTATTTTTCCATCACCCACTGGTGCATGGTGATGGAATCAAAAGTCACTAAAATGTCTTTGAGGTGAGCAAAAGTCACTATACTCTGAACAAAAATTACAAGAAAACAAGAATTGTCTTTTTGAAAGCCTATCATGCTTAACATGAGCAGGGACTTATACTAATACAGGGACTAATAAATAAAGGTAAAAATGATTTAAGGAACAGTTTAAGAAGGCTTTCAAACAAAGAGGAAAATGACAAACACAGATGGAGACAGAGAGAGAGAGAGAGCAAGCGATAGACAGAGAGAGACAAAAAAAGGAAAAAAAAAGAAAGGGGAAAGAGAAAAAAGGAAAAAAAATACATTAATAAAGACAGAAAAATGGTTTGTGGAAAAGGGAAAGAGAGGAAGATATGAGAGATAAAAAAGAGAGAGCGAGAGCGAGAGCGAGAGCGAGAGCGAGAGCGAGAGCGTGAGAGAGAGAGCGAGCGAGAGAGAAGGGGAAAGAAAGAAAATGTGAACCTAACCTCATCTCCCATGTGTGGCTGAAACTCAAATTTGACTGGAGGACAGAAAGCAGTCGGATACATCTCCATGAAGCGCTGGCGGTCACTGCGGGGGTCCAGACTGTCCACAGCGTTCTCGATGATGTCCAGGCCCTCGTGACGAGATGTCTCAAGGTTATACTCAGCCGAAAGGTAGGTTCGTAAAGCCCGGTTCAGAGAGGCATGATAGCCTAGATCACAGCACTGCTCAAAACAAACACAGAGAGAAGGAGAGAGAAGTGTTACAGACTATTTAAACCCACTGAAACACACAGCATGTATTCAAACAGCCTTACATTTAACACGCATCATGCTAATCAATGGTGACTGGTTACCAGTCATTAGTCAAGTTATTGGTTTAATAACACCATCCACAGCCCAGTTATGTCCTGTAAGTTAAGGACAGTATTTGGAAATGGCTAATGTAAGACATGCTTAATGCCTCAGATATGCAGTATGGCATGCTCTTTATCAGTCTCTGTGGCCCTGGCAGGTCCCTAACTCTGACCAGCATCAGATGACTTAATACACAGTAACTGCTTTCTGTGTTGTACATCTGTATTTGGCCTTGAATGCTGATTATGCTACATGAAACTTATCGAGTCAGAACTGTTTGCAGTGGTGGCGATAGGAACCAGACGTCTGAAACATTTAATGCCTCTAAAAGCTCAGATCGTTACAACTCCACTGACGCTTCAGACATTGTTCTACAACAGTTCTGAAAGAAGATTTGGCTTAAAACATTTTAGGGATAATACTTGCTAAACACTGAAGTAATTGAACATTGTCATATCATGCAGGAATAGCATACAACTTTTACATTTTTTTTTCTGTCACTTGTATCAAACTGTACAGCACATAGAAGCTGATTCTCCCAGTCTGGAAAAGAGCAAGGCAGTCATACAGTGATATCACACAAAACAAATGAACTATAACTCTTGGTTAATTCTTTCACAAATATATATCACCTACTGGATGACATAATGCATAACACCATCAGCGTGCGTATAGAAAATTCAAGCTTTGATTCCCCACCTGGGCAGGAGTGTCACAGCACAAATAAGTCATAGGGCAAGACTGCCAATGCCACATTTGCCTACCATCTCAGGTGTTTTTTTTTAAGACACATAAACGTATAAAATAGGCATCATATCTGATTTTGTTATGTTTTGGATATGTAAAAGTAGCCAATCATCCATCTTTAGAATTTCAACCCGTTTTACAATTTCACTGTGAACTTGTTTACAATGCAAAAGCGTAAAGTTATTGCTATCAACCACAACAAGGTGCTAATTATCAGTTATTTTTATTGTCGCTGAAATTCCATATCAGTGCACTCCTATAATACAACAGCAATTCCATTACAATGCAGCTATATTCTCAGATAACGGAGAAATTGTGGATCCTGACATGGGACTTGTCATTGCACTGTGACAGAGTCCTGGCTCCCGCTGTGCTCCGCCTGCAGACTGTTTCGCTGATTACACTCTCAAAGTGAGACACAGGCCTGCAGAGTGCGAGTGTCTGTGAGAATGGGATCAGTCTGCTGATGTGCTTTAGGAGTGCACGCTGACACTGGAACAGTCAGATGAGTCGCGCAGATTCTTCCCCTCAGGGCTGATGGCTGAATTTAATCTGCTCTCACTACTTTAAGCATGTCCATCTCGTTCTCTCTCTCCATCTTGGACGAAACAGCCCAGACAGAGATTGGTACTGGCTGCCCAAGTAGAGGCAGGGAGAAGAGGGCTCAATCTGAGCTCACAGCATGATGCTGAGGCAAGGTCACACTGCCCATCTCCATCAGAGAGGCAGGCTGAATGCAGAACACAGGAACGCCATTCAAAAGTTCTGTTTACTCAGGCCCCTGCAGGGACGCTTTAGTTTTGCAGGTGAAAAATACACTGACAGCCTGGAGACACCTTGTCTTCTGTTTGGAATGCTTTATTTTTGATGTTGTTTTACAATGAAGTAAGAAAAAATGTCTGCAGATATTAATGCTCAGTCCCAAATGGCGCATTTAAGGTCCTGTAGTCCTCATTTGCCCATGTTGACAAGGCTGTTCTCATTTTAGAGTTCAAAAGTGGCACTCGCACGTGCACTCTTGGAGCAGCCTTTGGTGAGAATCACAATCAGGCAGACTCGAGAGTGGCCTCTTACACAACTCCTTGAGATGTAGAAGAGGACCAATCAGTGGACAGGTATCTTTACAACTTTCTGACCAACATGGAAGAGAAGAAGCTATTCAAGTGTGAGTTAGAATGCACTTGTTTATTAAGTTAACTTGTAAATGAATCGTGCACCATAAAACTGTCATTTTTACCTATTTATACCCATTTAATTGGGGTATATTTCACTTCAAGTACTTAAATAATCATGACAAGAGATTAAACTATAATGAAGCACCAAAATGAAAATCATCGGCCAAAACCAAAAGTGAAATTCAGGACACACTGGAACAAAACGCAAAATTAAAAAAGTCTTACATTGCGACACTTCTCTGTAGGCCTATTTAATTCTTATCTTTATCCTTTTGTCGGGGAGGGACTCAAAGTGCACTTTGACCATTTTTGGCTGGAAATTTTCACCAGGCAAAATTTCAGTGCACCCCTAATAAAATGTGTGGAGTTTGGCTTTGCTCTCAAGTCAAAGCTTTTGTCAACTGTTCCTTCAGTTATGCAGTTTTTGCAAAGAATAATACTAAGATCAGATTTCTATTTAATATTTGAAGGTGTAATATTTCCAAAGGCTTGGACTATGATTAGGCTGCAGTACTGGGAACACAGAGAGGGCTTTTGCTGGGCGAGTATGGTGCATCATGCTGGATCTTACGTGACCTAAAAGATGTGCTAAAGAAAATCATGAAAACTGGGTTTCAAGGGCAGATACTTTTCTCCTTCACTCAAACTAAAAAAAAAAAAAAATCCTCATGTACACACAAAAAGGAGCGAGCACACTTTGAAAAACAGGACAGGTACCTTTTAAATTAAATATGTATGAGTAACATAAGTTGGAACTGAAAAAGTAATTGCAGACCTGCCAAAACGTGCATAGCGAGGTAGAAAAACAGGCCCTGATCTCATACAACAGAGAAGAACAATGACTGAAATAAATATGGAGGTGAGTGTCTACCCACATGACCACAGCACCACTATTTCCCTTCTCTCCTTCCTGGAGTGCTGTCTGATCCCAAAACTGAACTCTCCCTCTCTTTTCCTCATTTGACACAGATGCTGTTAAACTCATCATTCCCTCTAGACAGAGATATTAAAATCTCTTCAAAAGGCTTGAGGGAATGTTCCTCAATAATGGTGCTCTAATGTTTGGGGAAAGAGAGTCTTAAACAAAATGCAATTTAGTGCAACGTGTTTGCGAAGACTTCTCTCAGTCTGTCTGAAGGCGCCTGCATTTGAAGTCTTAAGAGCTTAAATTTGAGCAGAATCTGACAGACGTGTCTGCTCTTGAGCATATACGTTTCTTGAGATCAAAGTGGAAGCAAAAGCAGAAGCAGAAGTGTAGATTTAATCCAACAGACTGCAAATGAGGCAACAATGACGTTCCTGTCCTTCCCAAAAGACCAGAAGGCAGGCTGAGGCTCCATTTTTAACTGTTCTACTTGTCACACAATGTGTCTTCAACTAAAAATGACACAGTGGTTGCATTTCTCCAGTACTTACATCTATTAAGTCAGCCAAGTCATGAATATAATACTTGAAGACTGAGGAGTTGGTGGCTTCCAGCGTCAGCAGGTACTCATTGCGGGCTTTGATCGACTTCAGCTTGTTCTCGGAGTACTTGGCCTGCCTCTGACAGGAGAGAAAAAACAGACAGAACATAAGAAATGAGAAGATTACAATGAGAAAAATAATTCGTTACTGAAAACTGAGTGCTTTCATGTCTGTGCAAACTTTGTGGCTTATAAGATCCATCACCAGATGACTGGCAAATGCTCATGTCCAAAAATAGATAACAAAGAAACACGAGACCATCCAAGACCCAAAAAAAAAAAAAAAACAAACAAAAAAAAAACATCAAACAAACTATAACAAGCCAAGAGACAAAAAAGTCTAATGAGACAAAAGTGCAGAGATTAAAAAGCAAACAAACAAATCAGCCCAGACAGTATTGTATTGCACACTCTTTAACTCTGCAAAAAGCATGTTAGTCATGTAACTGGACTGGCTGACCAACAGACAGTGACTCATCCCGACATCCATATTTTAACCTCTCCACAGTCCTGCATTCCAGGAAGCGTCAGAGGAGGGGAAAAAAAAACCAAAAAAAAAAAACGCTTCTTCCCACAGCTATAAAACCATTTGTCACAGGCTTTAAGGGAAAACAGGCCAGCTGAGAGCATAAAGCATGACCTCCTCACCGAAACGACACTTTTAGATGACCGTTTCCATCTAAAACATGTTTAGCGCATAAAATGCTGGCCTGACATTTTGAAATGGCCTGACACGCCAGCAAAGCAGCATTCATGTGAGTCAGCCATTGTGTTTATCTGAGGAGGGAGATAACATGAGTGAGGTGATTAAGCCTAAAATGAATAAGCCTACCCGATTACTAAGGAATAAAAGAATCTACTCCATTCGCAGAGATATTTTCAAAGGAGTTGTTCAGCGAAACTTTCTCCTTAAAATCCTCAAATGTAGTCAATCTTTTTTAGTTTCGCACTTGAGCCAAAAGGCTAATGTAGCTAATGAGTAAAGGGAGCTTATAACACACCAGTAAGCAATGCATATCGCTGTTGTTGGATCAAAACCTTACATCTCAAAAATGGTAACTTTACAGAAAGAAAAAACATACTTTACTTTTAAGGTAGGTCAATGGAACCAGAATTTTTTCCATGTAATTTGGGGCCTTTTGGTACATTCATCATGAAATTTACACACGATGTAAAGATCAACAGGCATTTTCAAATTATGTCAAAAATGGAGATACAAGGTTTTGTTTTGTGACAGCAGCGATATGTAAACTGATCACACACTTCATTAGTAATTAAAAAAAACTTGCTTATGTGGTCTGACACTGTATGACACTGTTAGCTATACAAATGGACACAAGTAAATAGCAGTGCTTTTGTCCATTTCAATAAATAACGGCATGGCATACTGTTCAGAAAACACACAAACAAGCCAATTCCAAAAATGAACTGGCTGATCATTTGGAATAAAGGGGAAAAATAGTTTTTTTGATTCTCTATGTGGAAAAAAGTTAACACATTCTCTACAAGGAACAAACTTAAGACATTTTTCTGCAAATTTTAGTGCACACTTTCTATTGAGTTTAACATATTGGAAAAAAAATAAAAAATAAACTGTGCCTTAACTTTCACACAGGGCACACTTATGTTTTCCCCAATATGTTAAATTCAGCAAATAAACACTAATTGTGCAATAAAATGTGCAGAACTGTGTTCTCTGTAGAGAAAGTGTACTTATTTTCACTTAGAATCATTCAGATTCACAAAACATGGAATTTGACTGGGGTGCCTAAATGTTTGCATACAACTGCATATAAATAAAATTTTTTGACAAACTGTTCCTTGAAGTCTTACAGGAGTTGGGCAAGCCTTGAGGGGACAACTCTAGAGACATTATGTTCAGTACCTTCTCCTTCATCTTCTCGATCTTCTTGACAGAGCTGCGTCTCTGGTGCTTGTCCTCCATCCGCATGCTGAAGACCGGATCTCCAGAGCGGCCGATCTGCCTCTCCTCCTGCTTCTCAAACTCCTTCAGCTTGCTTTCTGCACTGATGCTCTCTGTGTGGTACATGTGGTAGGTTTTCATCACCTGTGGGGCCCAGAGGTCAAAGAACAAAGTTCAGGTTCAGTCATCTGTGTGTCAGAGAGTTGCACCACCTGACAGATGTGCACAGCTTTCATCCACCCACTCAACACTGATCAATTCACTTCCCATACTGCTGTTAAATTCTTGCTCTTATTCCCCTCTAAATGGGTACATATGTTCACATGTGTATGATGGCATATGACAGCCTGCATGCTTGAAAACTCCACACAGATTGCAAATCCACACATTTCTCTGACCTTCAGGTGCCATCTCTGCTGTTTAGGTTAGACGGGGTAGACTTTCCATGCATGGAATTACTATAAAGTATAGAGTTACTGTAAGCACACACAGACTGATATTCTCATCTCTTGCTCCAGTTATATGCGAAACCCTATATCTGTAATGGGCCACAGAGGAGCTCTTTATTTACCCTCAGTCAACACATCATCATCGTCTGGACTGAGAGCAGAGAGGAACTAATACGTCACCAATCAGGTGTGGACTGACATGCTGATCAATTACAGTGTCTTTAGGATGTCAGTGTTGCAAAAACAGTAGGTACAAAATAGTAAATAAATAAGATACTGAAAGTACTGAAGAAGCTATATTTATATACACAAAAAAGCAAAAAAAAA
>JAILXH010155479.1:15246-25756 GCA_023558415.1 Piaractus mesopotamicus
TTCATTTTGGAGATATAAGGTTTTGTTCCAACAGCAGTGATATACACACACACACACACACACACACACACACACATATATATGTGTCTATATATTTTCATTTCATTTGGGTGAATTAAAGTCTTAATTATGGTGCCCAGACCCTTAAACCTCCGTGTAATTCACCCTATGATGAAGTATAGCATTGGTATATTGCTGATTGTATTGATATTGATAAAAATGTTACTGTTATTATTCATATGCCGTGCCATTCTTGTTTTCTGAAGGTCTAGATTGCAGTAAACATGCACTTCTAACCAAAATCTGATCTTATCTGCCGGATATTAGGAACAAATCACAGGGCGTTTTGAAATATGCGTGTCTGCCAAAGCCCTTTGCCTCGCCTTACTTGGACCATTCTCTTTCTGTCTGACTCCAATAGCACTTAACTGTAATGTCTTTCCTAAGTGTGTCCACAATACCCATGCAAAGTATCACTCAACCTCAAGATTGCATTGAATATATAAATGCAGGACATGATAATGTCCTTGACTGGAGATCCATTCTTTTTTTGCGCACGGGTCACTACATTTGAATAACATTAAAAAGCTCAGAGCTTTTTTACTTGGCTTTTTAACTGGAAATCTCCTCCAGCAGTTTCAGCTGAAATGTCGAATATTAATTCATTTATCTTCTTGATAAAGACATGCTGTCTCACTCAAATTCCAAAGTCAACCATTAGCAATTAGTTTCAGTCTGAATACCAGCGCTAGCTCTGGAGCACCAGTGTGTGCTCCATTTTATTAGCACTTAGAGCACTTTTGTGTTCTTTAGAAACTACCATACATGTTCTTTTCCTTTTGGCAAGCCCCTAATAATAAATCAGACTCGTGCTGATTGGTCTTTACCTGGCCCGTTATCGTTTTTTTTTGGGTCTCTCTTGTTAGCTACGAGTGCTAACAACTCTAGCCCTGGCCTCGAGCTCTGATGATGAAGATCCAGCACCAGAGGGACATGGGCAGTTGGAGGAAATGGTTTGAATAATTGGAAATGGGGAGTTAGATTGTGTTTCTGAGAAGGAGGAGGTGGAGTATGAAGAAAAAAAAAAAGGCACTGGGCCGCCACACTGGCTAAACACATTACGCAGCTAATGGGTTATTTCGATGCACGCGAGGGTCAGGGGTTCACGAGGGAATGCACTTAGACTTTGCAGACCATCTGTCCTGTCAGAATCATGCACATCCAGGCAGGGGGCCCCGAGACCGTCCCTTATGGTGGTGGGGGGGGGAGTTGTCTGACCACACAATTGCATTTTGCTGGGTGATACTGATTAAATTCAGTATCACAGTATTTTCCAAAGATATCACAGTGTCATGGTATGAGATGATATTTGAGTTGGTATTGATAAAGTTAATGACCTCATGCTTTCTGAGTACTGTTGCTCTAAGCTAAAGCTTCCAAACCTATGTAGCCTGTTTTGATTGGACTGTTTTGTTCTGTTTTCTTAAGTATAGTATTGTAAACCATAATCAGGGTTCTGTCACAGAAAGCCAGACGTCTTGCATAGACAGCTTTAAATTTAGTTTGATGTAACCCTGAATTTTCTGTCTGACGGTGGATCACTTTTTACTGGGATACATTGCCATGGCAACTTATGCTGCACTGCTCTAGGGCCGGTTAGGCTAAAATGTGTTTCAGTCAAGGTTTTGCTAACTGATTGGATGTGAGGAGAAATTAGGCTCATGCAAGTATCACCAGCATTATTAAGCAATACAGTTTATTGATTTTCTATACATTTTTTTAAAACCCTGGCAAAATAAAGACAAACCCAAATATTGCCCGCCCACCAAATTGGGTGGATTTTGGCAGGGGAAAAAGTGCTTTGGCAGGTGAACAAAATTTGGGCTGGTCTGTCATTATTTTGGCATTATTTTTGAACCGGCAACACTGTTCAGCCTTGACTACTTTGAATGAGGCCCAGTTCAGGACACACAATCAGAACAGAGGTCATTTACATATATATATCAGCCTTAAAGGCACGGAAACCAAAAATGCATAATTCCGAGTGATGAAGTCGTCATAAGTGGACCTCGGGGCAGAAAAACTAGAAAACAAGACAAATGTAGGATATGGGCCCTTTAATATATACACTATATTGACTAGCACTATGATTGCGGCTAATTTCCCTTTTTAAAGAGGCTGCCCATAGGCGTAGCGTCTCTCACCTGAACCTGCTACAGCTGTGAGCAGGAAATGATACACTTCTGCAATCAAATCAGTCATACCTCAATCCATTTTCCCTTATTGCACTTAGAGCAATCTTTAAATCTTTACTTTCTCCTCATTTTTATATACAGTATATTACAGTTATATTTTAATATTGCAGTATGAAATACCGAGTGTCATTTGGACATAAAATTCCGTCTCTTAGCGTCCCTAGATTTCAGCTAATCTCAGATATAATGAGATTCTTTATGCCCCGCACTTTTGTGTTTGTTCGGGGTATAATTTGGGCACCCTAAGTGTCACAATTTGTCGTCTTTTTTCTCCCCCTCAGATGGCCCATGCGGCTGTATTAAGTGCTGGGGGGCCGCATTGTATTCAGTGGCGGAGGCTGAGATTTTTATTATCATTTTCAAAGCATCAAAGGTTTTCTCCATCCAAGCTTAAAGAGATGAAAGTTTGCCTTTGTTCCATCCCCCGCTACATTACTACCATGCATTAGAGTCCCTTTTATCCGTGAAATTACCTTTTAGATTTCTCATTGAAAGAGCAGTCTACGACGCAGTAGTTCCCTCTTACTTTTTTATCACACGATATTGTATTTTTCCACCATCTCCGAAGATAGCATTCGCATTTTTTGCCTTATTTTGAAGGGGTTCTTTTTTTCCCCTCTCCTCTCTCTGCTTTTACTTTGTAAAGTTCATACGGTGATGCATTTTTATGGTCACTGTTGTCTTTGATCGCCTTAATCTCAATGACAAACACCGCCTTGTTTGTTCATGTGTCAAAACTGGGATGTATGTTGACTGATATTCTTTTGTTGTGGGTGCCGTCAGAAAGCGGGCTCCCAGCTAGCTAAAAGCGCGCTTTGAAGCTACGATGATGCACCTTTCACGAGGCGCTTAGTCCAAAAAGTAGTAGAGCAAACAAAAACAAGGCGAGGGTGTATCTTTTACATGTATTTTTTAACTCTTTTTCTCTTCCCAGCCCCCCTTGCCTTCTTTGTCATATCATTTCACCAAATTTTTCCGCGTACAAGGATGCTTTTGCAAATTTTCAGCATTAAGCAGTGCAAATGCAGCATCTCCAATCTCACAGTTGTAAAGGATAGAGGAGTAGACGTGTGTGTGGTCTGTAGAGAATGCGCGGTTAATGTGCTGGACGCTTCCTCAGTGCGCTGATAAACACCGTTCTTTGTTGTATGCCCTCCAGATAAAATTAAAATAAGGACGAGGGAGGGGGAAAAAAAACACAACTTGGATTTCATTCCCTGCATAATGTAATTAATTTCTTTTTATCCATGTAGAATTTTAAATTAAGATGTAAATTGGCCGTTTAACATAGGCCATAGGATTCGGAAGCAGATGCCGTCCGACTCAATTAACGCGCTGCCGTACAAAGAGGATTTCCAGGACACGCAACGAGAAAGCAATCAAGATATGTCCTGAATTAGTTTGCCTCGTGTATGCCTTGCACACGAGCGCATATGTGTGATGGAATGAGATGTCCACTGGGTAAATCTCCTGGCGCGTGAATGATTCCTCGTTTACCTGGACGGTGGAAATCCTCGTGGCCCAGTAATTACTACTTTACATATGCAAACACGTGGGCCTCCCAGCCTATCGCTCATCCCCCTTCTTCTGATCGCGCAGCTGTTAGCTAGCAAATGAGCTACGGACAGAAAGAAAGTATAAGAGAGGCGTAAAATTCAGAAAGGTGCGCCGGGCCGCCGAGTTTTAGACAGTGCCATGTTAATCGGCTTGTACAAAGCAAAGTAGTAGAGTCAATATGACTGCAGACCAGAGGATAATGACACCAGCAGTAGTCCAGATATTCATAAATATGCACTCGACTGGGGTTCACACAGGCAAACACCTCTTTCTCGAAACTACGGTCAAGAAATATAATTGCTCTGTTGGTGGTTTTGATCAGTTTTCTCCATTCCAGTCTTGAGAATGAGCTAGTTGTGTTGTTCCAGTGAAATGAAGCGATGTGGGAACTGATTTCATGATTTCAACTGCTAAAATAATAATAGTAATAAAATGATCTAAACTTGTGCTTGTCTTAAAAAGGAGTTTTGATTTTCATTTTCAAAAGCTGCAGTAGCCGTGCACCATTTTAGTTAATGTCGTGCTTTCACTACAGCGAGCTGAGAACAGTTGGCTTTGAGGCCGTGTCGCTAAAACACTCGCCGGTTTAGATGTAAAGAGAGAAAGTCCATGCAGAGTTATAGGCTAGTTCAGGGGTCGGCAACTCAAATGTTAAGAAGAGACATTCTGTCCTTCCAACAAAAATCAAACCATCTTGGCAGCCACAACACTTTATGTCTATTTTACCATCTTGGCTGTAAATATGTCTCAGTATGTGCTGATGTTCTAGTATAGGCTTAAAAACGAACGAAAATGCAGACTTACTTTGCTCTGCTTTAAGCTTAAGCTCAGCTATAGCCGCTTTTCTCGCAGGAAACTTTTCCACAAAAGTAGAATAGTTTCTTGTAAAATGTCTCTCAACGTTGGACTTTTTACGAGGCTGAAGTCGCTTCTCATTCACCAGCTTCTTGTTTGAATTTTCCCGTTCCACCTTAAATGGCGCCTGAGGCGCCAGAATGTAACTGCTGCATTGTTTTAGGTGTAAAGGGAAAATTCGAACAAGAAGCTGGCAAATGACCAGCTGACTTCAGCTTTGCGGCTTTTTAGTGTTTGACAGTTTCTGGTTGCAGATTAAATGTATCAGGAGACCAGCTGGAGTGATTATAAATACAAGCAAGTCTATTCGTCTCTAAATTATTGATGTTCATCTTAAATCTCTCTCTTTGCCTTTTTGTTTGCTACCAGCTCGGCGAGACTGTGTAAAATAGAGCCATCAATTAAACAAAACAGCAACAAGACGTTGCTCAACTTTAAAGATTTGTTTGTAGAATTGGTTCATGTTTCTCTGAAGTGTTTTTATGGATGTGAGAGAGTTTTATTCTCTTATATAAAGCTAATAATGCAGGCTAATTCACTGTAGTTATTCAAATGAATTTAATTTGACAGCTGGACTGAAACCTAGCTTCTGTAAAGAGGGCAAAATCAGAGGAAACAGCAGGGGAAATGTTTTGATTAGTCAATTATGTAATAGCCAATCGATTAACTGATCACAGAAATAATCATTATTTGCTGCATTATGAGAAACATACTCGAAATGAGAAGTCAGCCAGGCCTGCCGCTGAAAGAGAGCATGTGGAGCTCCTGCCTGGACTGAAGCACCAGATGAGTTGAGCTGTTTAATCCACTCGTTCTCACCGCCGCTAATGTCAAGAGGTTTTTTCCCCCCACTAGTTTTTTCACTACTTGATTTTTAAGTGATTATTGTTCAATTAAAGTGGAGCTCTTTTATCGCACCGTGTACTGTACTTTGAAGTGTCTTTGTCACTCAGCTGTGATTCCAGAGGGTTCAGGCCTTTAGGAGATGATGGGACCAGCTCTCACTCATGGAGACACCGCTGCAACGGGCTATTTATACTGAAGTGTGTGGTGCCTTTGAGCCAGTGTGGTGTGCAGAGTAGCTCTCAGTAGCAGAGGTAGTGTCAGTGACTGGCTGCTCCAACTCTATTGCAGAAAATCAGAGTTAATTACTAGGTACCTAATAACTAGTGATAACTAATTTACTTCGGTATGTGTATTTAAAGGAGAATTCCACCAATTAAAACAGAAAGTCAGCATAATTAAATGGTTAAGATGTAAACAAAGCCATTCAGAGTGACTCATGAAACAAGTAGATGACATTGAATATGCTTTTGTTTAAGTATGCTTCAGTATACTAAGTATATTTCCTTACTGTATACTTAAATGTAATATAAAATGTGCTACTTTAAAAATATACATTTTAACAAATAGAGAAAAGTATTTTTATGTGTATTTTCATGAAATACGTAATAAATATACTTTTAGTATTCTCTAAATACTTCCAGTATACTATTACTTTGTACTTAAAAGGAAACTCAACGGATTTTTCAAAAATTGTACGTAATTAAATGGTTAAGATGGTTAAGTCATTCTGAGTGGTTTGGTGTGAAATGCTCTGGTCTACAGAAGCCAGACAGATGGGAACCAAACAGTTTAATGTCTCTAAAACCTACCTCACAGATAGTTAGTCCCTGAAATTGTCATGAATATGCTGCCCGATGCCTGAGCTATTTTTTGTGATTGTTTTGAGATAAGCTTTTGGTCAGAAACATTTTTTGGCTGATAGTTACATGTAGGGCGTTATATGGCAACATAGCACCCAAAGAAAAATTTTTTTTTTTTTTTTCAGATTTATCACTGTTTATCACTGTTTTCATTATTTTCAGCTGTACAGTATAAAACTTAGAAGATGTGTAGGTTCACTGGTAGTTTTAGATAATAAATAAAATGCCTATATTTGTGTTGTAGACATGGTGACTCTTGGTTCCTGTAGTCAGTAAGTTTCTCTACAATGACGCATCACATCAAACCACTCTGGATGACTTTCTTTATGTCTCATCAACTGTATTATGTTAAGGATTTGTACTTTTTGGAGTTTTTTTAATGATGATACTTTTACAGATCATTGCTATGGCAACAAATAGTCCTATGTCCTAAATGGTAACTTTGAGTGAGGGAAAATATTCAGCAAGTTAATCGCAAGGAATATATATGTATGTAAAAAAAAAATGGAGTTAAAATTAGTGATGTCCCAGTCTGATCTAAAGGATCAGGATTGAAGCTGATCCAGGCAAATTACAGTGAATCAGCTATTGGCTGTATCTAGTCTCATCCGGTTTCTTGTGTGTTTTGTGTTCTATATATGCTGTATATGCCACTGTTATGCTTTGAGTCTACTTTCCACCAACTGCAGTGAGCGGCTTGCCATCAGAGGCATGTAGAATATAAACTCTCACTATGTGAGTCGTGACCAGTTGGAAGCAAAACAAACCTGTTGCGAAAACGCTCTACCGTGCAGCTTCTGCAACAGTTTTGTTTTGCTTTCAACTGCCTGGTCATGTCTCACATGGTGACAGTTTACGTTGATGCTCTAGCACCATTAGCATGAAAAATCTCATCCAAAACTGATAGAAAGTAGCATTTCATATTGCTGTAGCGTGCATTAGAGCAATATGAATTCAGCACTATAAAATAGATATTTCACATAAACAGTCTGCAATAAAAAGAGATCAGAACAGAGTCTCTGCTGCTATGTTGCCACTGTCAGAACAAAACCTCATATCTCCATTTTTGTTGTTCTTTATTTTTTGGCGCAATTTGAAAATACCAGCTACTAGCTATGATGAATGCACCAACAGAAATGACTCAAAATAACTTGGAATGCATTTTGCATTGACTTTTATTAAAAATTAAGAATGCTTTTGTGTATTCAAAATTGAGGTGGATTCACAGCAGGGTGTTAAATTCACTGGAAGCTAAATCATCAGGTAGTTCTATCAGATCTGATGATAATAAACTAATAAAATGGATATAAAAAAGAAATGAAGTATATTTTACTTGATGTGGAATGTCAGTTACTTAGATTGGACTGAAGGGTACGAAAGCTGGATTGGGACATGCCTAGTTATGAAGTTTTGGTATGACACAGGTATATTTGTGAGGAAAGGAATCTTTTTTTTTCTTATTTATTTTTTCCTCAGTTCCATTATAGCCATGCACGTTGAGTTACTCATTCTCTTTTCGACTTGAAATTCATTCTGGTCTGTTGGTTCAGCTCCTGGACTGATTTGCTGTTGCTCACATCTACCTTTTTTCAAGCTTTGGCATCTCATTTTAGGCCAAAAGGATCCCAGAAAGAGAAGAGTGGTGCCTTGAGTTCCTGAGCCATAGATGCTGGATGTATTTAGTTCCAAGTTCCACTGTAATTGTGTAGGGAACCCAGTACTTGGGGAGTATTTAAGTACTTGAAAAGTTGTTTTTTCCTAAGATCTTTCCCTTGCACTTGAGTCATTACTTCAATTAAGCAACAATCTTTTACCTGCATATGAGTTCAGGCCTTAGTCTTCCCACCACTTGCTTGTTTGCGCTGTGCTCGGCTGTGGCGTCGCAGGGGTTCAGATCCGGGCCTCATTACGGCAGCAGCAAGTCATCATCATTTTCTCAAGCCGCAGACCGCGGGACCAGAGCAAAGTCTACTTTTCCGAAGCAGTTTGGGCGTAAACATGAAACTTTGTCTCGTTAATGTTATTCCAAACAGTCGAACGTTGAATCTGTGTTCACGCCGCTATTGCCAAATGAAGTCAGTCAAGTGAGCCGCGCGCTTCATTTGCATGGAAAGCCATTTGTAATTCTGGACTTGGCCGTTCATGTGCAGTGATTTGAGACCTTCAAAAACACCATAGCTCATTTGAATAATAATGATCATAAAACATCGCCCACAGTGCCCCGCGCATACATCAAACACCCGCCTTCGCCGACGTAGTAAACAAGAAAACAATAATGGCGGGCCACTTAATTTATGGAAAGAAGTACTTTTTGTGTTATGTCACCCTGCTTTTTAATTGGCTCTAAAGGCAGCGCTTTGCCTTCACTCGTTGTTTATGATTGATTTCGTCTTTCAGGGATAACATCGCTCTGGACAGCCATATTCAGACCTCCATTAACCCGCTGATGTCTCAGCCACTCATGTATGACCGCATTTGCATTTCTCTTTTGCTTTTGAAAAGCAGCTAAGGCAACTAAGACGGCCTCGTTTCAATAAGCACACCAGCGCGCCACTCGCGCACACTTCACCGCTGATGAAACAAATCAATCCACATCACTTTGAAGGTACTATAATTGCCTGACATCAAAAATATTGGACACTTAAGATGGAGAAAAGGCATCTGCCCTGAACTTGTTGCCTTTTTGATGTGGAATATTTAAATTTTTTTTGATGCATTGTCCTGTAAGTATGAAAGGGACCAACCGCAAATATGATCTGCCATGAACACTCAATACTCTACATCCCCCCCAACCCCCCACCCACATATGGTTGGATTACTTACATCTTGTGCGCATCACCATGTTGGAAGTGGCTTGTCTTGTTGACATGCAGAAGTTGGGCTAATTATAATGAAGCCATTACTCACCCCATGTTTTGATGTTTAGATGTATGCAAAAATGCTTTGTGCTTATTTAATAAGCTTTATTGTAGCACAACATGGAAATGCATATGTATGTATGCATGTTATGTATTACCTACTGACGTCTATGGTTCTTTAAATCAGCTGAAGCAAATGTTTCTACAGTGCTGTGCACAAGTCAGAGACTACTCTTCGTTTATTACATTTTCAGTCAAAACAGCTGTCATTATTCATTTTTCAGGAGATATTTCTGAGGAGATTACATATACAATAATCCACTTGCATAAAGAAAGTCGAGGGAAAAATTAACATTAAAATTTACTTTTGTGGCTTGAGATCTACTTTTTCCAATGGACAGGTTGTCGTGATCTACCTTTAAAAAAAAAATAAAAAAAATAGTTGTCATAGTTTCTGTGTATAGTTCGAAAATGCCTCCCGACATTCCCCTTCTTTGGAAGTGTGATGGCTACTTGGCAAATCAAGCAGATGCATTTGGTTTTTGACACTGTGAAAAAAAAAGGTACTTTTTTTGTTTTGGTCTAGGTCTCGCACTCATCTTCTGAAAGTGTCAGTGTAGGTTACAAAAGGAAAACGCAAAAATGGCGCTACATGAACTGGCTACTGAAAAATGAAAACTTTCTAGATTGCTAGAGAGGCAAACTCACAGCAGTGCTTTAGGCTGGCTGTGGCGTAGCTACAGTAACAAGCAGCAAATTAAAGAGACAGCGGCCACATTTCACGTCAATCACATTGATCTGATCGCTGCCACCAGACGCAGTAAGGAAGTGTTGAAATTTGATAGCCTGTTTGAATGAGACGTGATCTACCAATGCACCGACTTTTTGGGTCATCGAAACCCCCCGTCAGATAAACAGCACTTAAAGCTTTCATCTTTAAGATAAAATCAAGCCCCACTCTGACTCCAGATCTGAAAACATCCACAGGTGTTTCTGTCCATCCTTCTACTGTGAGAAGACAACTCAGCGCTATGAGTCTGAAAGGACGTGTAGCTGTCGAGAAGCTCTTACTCTAGACAAGAAAGAACATTTTGAAATCAAACAAAGAAGAAGCTGAGAAGCAGAAAGTGCAACGAACTTTTAAGACTGAACTTTGGAAGTGTTGTTGAATCTTCTTTGTAGTATAATGTTAAATTTATGTTCTCTACTGAAAAATGAAGAACTTGTACTAAATGGCCATTTTGACTAGAAAATATATAAATGAAGGGTGGTTTCCAAC
>JAILXH010155516.1:0-14092 GCA_023558415.1 Piaractus mesopotamicus
CCTCTGATTGGCCGTCCCGCACCAGCTGAACTGCTCTCGTCCAATCATAGCTCAGTGCGCTTTAGTGGGCGGGGCTTCGCAGCTTGTTCCCCCTCACGTTGCGCACATGGCGCTGGAGGTGACCGCGGTTTGTGTAACAGCTGGAGCAGCGCGTAGCTCCAATGCTACTCCTCCCACAGCGGTCCAATGATGAACCAGCAGGAAGGTGGCGCATGTGGTTGCCTTTTGCGCGAGTAATGAACAGACATAGCGCTTTTATTTTTGTACGTAAATGCCTGAGCTTTCACCAAACTCGGCGTTTTGACAGGTGAATGCTGTAGCAAGGTGGCCTTTGCAGAATGGGCTTGTTTCTGTACCTGGCTGGACCTGTCAGTCCCACCGAGACCGTCATCGTGGACGAGGTGAGAAAGTGTCTTTTACTAACCAGCTAGCTACATTACTCCATGTCGAGCTTCAGGCCAAACTTTAACGTTGACTGAATTTGCAACTTTAATCTCTGTCTAGCGCCCGCATGTTCTTCAGTATACAAGCTAAGTTAGTCTAGCGCAGGTTCTGCTGCCTCGGCCAGCTTTAGTCAGCTTTTTCCAAAGGGGCACATAAAACGAGGCTGAAATCAGCTTCTTCGAATTGTCTCGTTCCACCTTAAGTGGGGCAGCGGTTACATTCTGGCGCCCCAGGCTGCACCATTTAAGGTGGAACGGGACAATTCGAACAAGAAGCTGGCCACTAGCTAAGCCGCTGACTTCAGCCTCGTACACATGATGTGAATATAGCTGCATATGTTCGTGTTACTGCAAGGTACGAAATAAAGTGGTCGACTGAACTCGTGCTGACCTTTCAGCCGCTGAAACAGCTGTGGGGTATCACTGTAGCCTGCTAGCCTGCGAGCTAACGTGACATGCGCCAAGTCACGGAAGTTGTACAGCGGAGAACTTGTAAACAACTGGTTTTCGTAAACAAATGTTTTTCGAAAACAACAGCAGCGGCTGCTTAGCGAGCACAACTGATATACAGCCAGTCTCTAAGCGTTTTATTCCTTAAAAAAACCGGATCATTTGTGTATTAAAGTGACTGGTTTAGCAGCCTTAGGGTAAAATGTACACAGGTCCAAAGTGAATTAGTGAGTTCAGTCTCTTCAAAGGAGAATTCCTCACATTTTTCGCATCTTCATAATTCAGTGGTGGATATGTAAACAATGTAGGTGGTTTATTGTGGATCAGTGTGGCTGCAGACTCTGATTTCTTTACAGTGGGGGCGACAAGAACCAAAAAACTCCCAAATTATTAAATACTCATTCCATTTATTATCAAACACGACAAGGGGACCTTGTCTAAGCTTGTGTATGTAATGGTAAAATAGTGGAAAATCATAAATAAATAAGTTATGTTATCTTTGTGGACTATTTTGCCTTACAGCACCCTGCAGGTCCCGCAACACCATGAATGGATTAAAAATATGTTTAAGGCCAAAATCTTCTCTTAAAATTATAGTAAAACAATGTTGCTGGCATCAGGCAGCATATCCGTAACCATTTCATGTAAGAACTTCATAGATGATGGAGGTCTGAGTGGCATTAAACTCTTGAGACATCTGGTTCCCACCACTGCTACTGTGAACAGTTCGGACTGTAAGTTTCTCAAGAACGGCACATTTCACATCAAACCAATCTGAATGATTTTGTTAGCATCCTAGTTAATTATGCAGACATTTTGAAGAAATTTAATGTGAGATGCTTCTTTAAAGACTTCACTACGGATTGCACACAGTTGCGTTATTTCCATAGAAAACCATTAACAATAGAATGGGACGCTCTGAAGCAGCTACACAGGATCCTAAGATCACCGTGCTGAATACCAAGTGTAGGCTAGTGTTGGGCTGTGGAGTGATGGAGCTACATCCAATACCTTTGAGATGAGTTGGAGTGATCCAGAGCTAATCATTCAACATCAGTACCTGACCTCACTAATGCTCTTGTGGCTGAATGCAATCAAATTCTTACAGCAGTGTTCCAACATCAAATGTGGTACAAACTCTCTTTTAATAAAGAGATAAGAATAAGAAGATTTTGGACATACAGTGCACTTTTACACAACTCAAGGTAATGAAGATGTTACTGGTTATGTTGCAAAGCAGTGAATTAGGAAAAAACGCAGCTGCTATCTGGAATTCTGTGTAGGGACTTGGTTCATTAGCTCCTGAGGCATGAACTTAGATGGCATGTCTCTTGTTTAAAGTGGTAAATCAAGTTTGAGACTGATATCACAATTAGGTGTTTGTTTTCTCAATGAATAGGAAATCCCCACCAGTATTTTTGTCTTAAGTAGCTTAACCACTGGTCAGAAACAGTCAGATGTAACACACGTTCTAGTAGCGATGAAATGGTTAACTGTGTAAGTTCTGTAAGTAATTTGCACGCAAGCATATGTGCATGTGGGCTGTGCGTGAGCGGCAGCTTCAGCAGCAGATTTGCTAAGCATTCTCAGCCTGTTAGAGAAACCCCTCTGTTGCCATTATGTCCCATGCTGGCTGTGGGGGCTTTGGAAGATGTGAGAGTGGAGATCAAAGGAGAGCTAAGCTTCGGTGCAGTTTTACACTCTTCAGGGTGGAGATTTTAGAAAACTACACTAAAAGATACAGAAACATGCCATTCATTAGGCCTATTAGGCTCTTGCTCAATCCAGTTTATTCATGTATCCAGTTATGGCCTGGGTCAAACGCACTGCTGCAAATCTGCTTGTAGACTATTCTATAGTATTTTTTAGCCACAGAATTATTAATTTATGACAACATGGGTTATGCTTACATGTGTATGAGCAGGGATGGAGTGTTAACTAGGCAAACTAAGGCAATTGCCAAGAGCCCTATCAGTGCTGGGCAATACTGATAAAATTTAAATCATGATATTCTCTGAATGAATCACACGTCTGATGTTACTTAAGTTTGCATTAATGAAGATAATGACCCCATGCTTCCTGATTGCTGTTACTCTAGGCTAAAAGAATGTCTTATAATTCTGACACAGAAAGTTTTGACTGGACTGTTTGGTTCGGTTTTCTTCTCTTAAAATTACACCAAAGGGAATGCAGTATTGTAAACATCAACCAGGCAGAATTCCAGAAAGGAAACTTACTGTTTATTTTTTACAGATTTTAAACTGTACTTTCAAAACAGTCTGAAGCACCTAGTAAATGATATACACTGCAGTTACCTATCAAAGTCTGGAGGCCATGAGGAAAGTGCATGACACTGAAGTGAAAAAAACTAAAAAACAAACCGCTGCAGGCTGTACTTTACTATTCCATGTAATATTGAGATTTTTCTTCATTTCTGCCTTATTCAGTCGTTTATATGGAAACAAAGTGTTCCAGAGGGGTTTGATGTGGAATTGCAGAGAAAGTTCAAGACTTGAATTTCTTTGTGGTGATAGGAACCGGGGAAGAGTTTAACAATGCAGGATTTCTGAGTTTAGCCAGGTTAATTAAGCCTAAAGTGAGGCCTGTCCAGCAGAAAAAAGACCAGAGGGACATTCCTGTTGGACTCAACTTCGGTCTTAAATGGTCTAATGGTCTAAAACGATGTCTTTAACACAAATGTAGTCATTTTATTTACTAGCCCAAACGACCACTGAACCTATGTGTATCTTCTGAGTTCCTATATGTAACAATTATAGTGAAATGGTGATGAATCTGGGAAAAAAAAATGTTTTCTGTGGGAACTATTTTGCATTACAACACCCTGTATGTATCCCTCCACCATGAATGGATTTAAAAAATCTTACTGCAGAACTATAGTAAAACACTGTCTCGGGCATCAGGCAGCGTATCCATAAGGATTTTCTGTAATAACGGTCTATGAGGGAACACTTCAGACATCTGGTTCCTATCACCACCACTGTGAAACAAATCTCTTTCAGTAAGTTTCTCTAGAACTGAGCATTTCACATCAAACCACTCTCAATGAGTTTGTTTACATCTCAATGATTTCCTTACGCAGAAATTTAGAAAAGTGAGTGGAATTCTCCTTTAACAAGGCTCCAAGTCTTTGCAAAATCCTTAAATCCATCCATGGGTATAAGGGATCATCAGTAACAGACCATATCTTGTCTATATTTCCCAACCTAATAGAGTCCACAAAGAAAAGCTAACACAATCAGTGTCTTTTATCAATACAGCACAGGGACATGACTGTCGGTTGACCTCTAATCTAAAGCTGTAGTCTGTTCTAGTTTTACTTTCCTGTAATGTGAATAAACAGCCATTGTAGTCCGTACTGTTCCTAAATCTGTGTCTACCAAAGACTGCACATGTGATCATTCAAACTGTGGTATTCTGTGGTGAAGCTGGGCTTCTTTCTAAATAGTCTACTTTCAAACTAGCGATTATTTTCACAAGCTCTGTCTTGAGTGTTGAAATGTCCAATTTCACTGCTGTAATCACCCATTGACTGATTTATCTGAAAGTGTGAGTGTGGATTAGTGCTGCGTACACTAGGTGGGCCATTCAGTCGAGTGTATCAAGTTACCGTCGTTAAACAGACGTTTCTGTGCAGGATTATCATTTAATGCCTTATCACGTTGTGTCACAGGCATCTGAAACCCCCGTAGATTGGCTGCAGAAAACAATGTTAGTCAGTCAAGCGATGACATTGCACTGGTTCATGTTGTCTGCAGTTTTCAGCACCTTCTCATTATAATTATGGTTTAATTAATTTTCTAATGACATTTTATGACGATGTAACTGAACCCGGTTGAAATCTAAAAGCCACAGAAAAGGGTGGATTGTTCCAGAAGATCTTTGAAAGAATCCTATACATGAGAAATGTGGTCGGCTTTTTTGGCTGTTTTTAGTGCATTCAGATTAAAGCTGCACTATGTTTTTTTTTTTTGTTTTTTTTTTTAATTGAAAGAAGTAGCATTACTGAGCCAGGAGGACAGACATGCTAAAATACGGTGTGAGTGTGCTTCTGTGAGTCGCCATGTAAAGCCAGAACTTGTCATTTAAGAGTCAGAGGCGTCAGGTTGGATTTTGAGTTTTTTTGGACCATGTTATATGTCTTTAAGTATCACTGTCACACGCACAGGCTCAAAAAGAAGGTCTGGCTCAATGTTTACGTCCTAAATGCGAAAACTACACTACACTGATGATGATGAGAGTACTAGGTAATTCACTGACGTCCTTTGAGGACACGTCCTTTAGAAAGTTTGGACTGAGTTCTTTTTAAATACTCCTTTAACGCACTTGCAAAAGTCAGATTCATCTGCTCGGGGAGTCCAAAGCACAACTCATGCTACAAAGTGTTCTTTCGCACTCTGCATAGAATTCCACATTTCCTCCAAATCCCTAAATCATAGAGTGTAGTCAAGGAACACTTTGGCAAAACAATCCAATTTACACTATTTTCCCTTGACCCAAGCGTGCTCGATCAGCCAAAACATGTTTGGTGTCTGAAGTTTGCTTCTTCAATTTTGCACTGGAGCTATGAGGGTAATGTACCTAACATGTAATGGAGGCGTATCATCGCCGGTTAGCATCACGCTAACTGCATGCTTAAGTCATCACCAGTGTTGAGACCGTTACTCCACAAAAAGTACACTTTTACAAATTACCTATTACCTCTTTCAAAATATATTTAGGATTACTTACATTATTACTTCTAGGAAAAGTGATCTCACTACTCTCACTACAGTCTCACTACTACTATTACTTTACTTCCAAGTTACTCTCTGAAACCCACACTAATCTGTACCAGCTGGAAAGTACAAAGGCAGACGAGTAGCCCTTTCAGTATTTTATATATAAAAAAAAAAAATAGCCAAACACAGTCAGCATCATTTGAACACCATGTCACTGTCCCTGCCTTTATTCTGAACATGACACGGTCAGTTATGCTTGATTAATTTTTTTACATTCCTGTTATCTGAAAACCTTAAAACTGACAAGTAGAAACAAATGAAGGTATTTTAAAAGTAAAATGTCTATGAATAAAATGTTATGTTGGGTTGGGCCTGTTTAGGTTAGGTTGAAGCTCTCTCTCCTTCTTCACGGCAGTCTTTACACCTCAGCTTCAAGGCGGCGTGATTAGATGTTAAGACACCTGTGGTCAAATTACATGTTTTATTAATTTTAATTTTATTAAATTTTTTGTCTACAAGGAACAAACTTAAATATAACATTTTCAAGTGCACAATTTCTATTCATTTGCTAAGTGTAGCATATAGGAATAAATAAAAATATAAAATGTGCTGCAACTTTTGCACAGGCCTCGTTTTTCATCAAGTTTTATTTTCCCCCAATATATTAAACGCAACAAATAAAACAGTATTAATTAAAATGTGTTTTTAGAAAATCAACAAAACATGTAATTTGAGCAGGAGTGCCCAAACTTTTGCATACAACTGTACTTGCTTGTGGTTTTCGACATTGCTTAACACATTGTTATCTGCAAAAATGGACACAATATGTTAGCCAAAAGCAGTAGTATTAGCCATATTGAGCCCTCTGTATGTTTGGCTATATTTTAGCTGTATTAGCTCCAGTGCAAAACTAAAGAAGTAAACTTCAGGCACCACACATGTCTTGGCTGATTGACTGCTTTTCGGATTAATGGGAAAACTATGTAAACACCTTTGTTCTGCCAGACTATTCCTTTAATTGTCTTTACACTATTACAGAGAGGAGGAAATCACAGCCCAGTTTGCCGACCCCCACTCGTGCTTCATGCAGAGGCTTTTCATGCTCTTATAGCGGTTGGTCATGTGGACATGATTGACATGTTTTGAGGAGGAAAGTTGGACTAGAACAAAAAGAATGTTCTCAAGACGGGGCTCATGGTCAGTATGCAGCACTGTGATTACAGACGTGACCTGTTGAGTCAGGGAACCTTTTGGATTTCTCGTTTTTATCAGATAGAACGTGGTTTGGTGGATTCACATCCTGTACGTGCTGCAAGGCCTTTGCACTTGCAGTCAGGTCCGCATTGTGTAAACAGTGGCTGGTTGGCATTGTATGGACAGGCGAAACCGCCAAAAAGTGACAGATTTCTAAATAAAGAATGCTAGCATGGAGTACATGTACGTGTGTAGAGTGAGTGGGAACAGTACAGGGGTGGCAGTGGACTTTAGGAACAGAACATTAAGTTCCTTCATCTGTTACATGATGGGGTTTGGAATTCAGCAAGTGAGATGAGATATTTTGCATGTTGGTAATTTAAGTAGAGCTAGGGCTGAAAGATTAGTTTAAAAGACTGCAATTTCCAAATCACAAGAGCTGCCATTTTTATTATAGCCTGTGTCAACAACAGTTTCATCTTTCAAGTATTAAGTGGAGAAGTTTATCCCAATAACATCCATCCAAACACCCAAACACCCATGTGCTGTGTACATAACCACAACTGACAGTCCCACACACTAAACATTCAGTGTTCAAGCCAGAAAAAGTGGATAAGCTGCTTTTTGTGGCCAAAAAACAGGCCCTTATCTTAATTAATTAAAAAAAAAAATTGTGAGTCAAATTAAAGTCGCAGTATAAGTCAGAAAAATTGCAATTAGATATTTTGCCCAAGTTGTTTAGTTCTAACCGAACCAATACAATGATCCTGAATTTGTAAAGAACTTTTTACAGAAGCTCCACAGAACTGAAAGATTAGTTTGCACATTTTAATACACCGTTCCTGTTTATTTGCTGAGTTTAACATGTTGGAAAAAAATGAGACATGAAATGTGTTCCCCTGGTAAAGATGAGTAAAAACAGTTATAAGAAATTGACCTTTTAGTGAATTAACTTAATCTCGCACCGAAACAGTCCAACCTTTAATTGAAGTCAATTTATTCTGAGGAAAAAAAAAAAATCCTCATCCCACCTTCTCCTATCACCTCCTCTCAATCCTGCTCCCTTATTTGGCCTGAGAGAGTGAGAGAGAGAGGTGAGGAAAAAGGGGGGTTGGTGTGCGAGTGCGTATGTCCCTCTGTGTCCATCACTGGCACACTGACCCTTTGCTTGAAAGGACCTGCACTGGACGGACTTACGCTAGCCTAGCATGGCTCTGCTGCAGGTGCCAGTAAGAATGGTGGTGAGCTATTTCAGCATTATAATTTAATCATTAACTACAGCGTAGAACCTAATGCCTTTTCTGCCTACCTGCTGGACGGCTGCTTTTATTTACGCTTTTTTTTTTTTTTTTTAGGAACCTTTGTTTTTAAAGGTTTCTTGTGACTTCTATGTTTAACAGGCTTTTTCTGACTTGGAAACGTGCTTCAACAAAGATACACTGCACAACCTTGCAGTAGATAGCGGATTTAGATCCATTGTAAAGCTGTTGGTTTGTAAGTACTGTCTTGTGTTATTGTATCACTAACAGTATTCTGGTTTGTTTCTTGTTAGTAGCGTAGTTAAAGTACAGTGGAATATAAGAAGTCTAATGATTTAGTGAGCTTCTGTGCAGCAGGCATTTGTGTTTTGATTTGGTGAGCCAACGTTGAATTTTTGCCAGTGCGATTCGATGCTGTTTTGCCAACAACTTCTGAGATTTTGGTTAACGATTTGCCTTTTAGTGTGATTGTGTGTGGCCTGTTCTGCAGTATCAGGGGATGAGTGACTGATTTGCTCCCTAAGGGATATGAAGCTCAGGCTCATAAGTAAACTCTATTAACCATGCTGTAAGCACACCCAGCCATAGCTCAGCTCTTTTGGTCGCTGTGTTTTACTTTTTTGGTTGATTTTTTGTGACACCGTGATACGTATGTTTTATTTAATGATGATCATATTGTACATCTTTCATTATCATCATATCATATCATATCATATCATAACAAAATCTTGTATCTCAGAAGAAGATACCTTTATTTGAAAAGGAAATAATGTTCTAAGAAATTTTAGGACCCTTGCTATTTATTCAGTCATCACAAAATGATGACAAAATGTTTAAAGCGGTTGGCATTTTCAAATAGTGTGGAAAAAAAATACAGTATAAACTGAGGTGTTGATATGATACGAGGTGATATGATTAACATAATATATGTATAATGTAAAACTCAATTGTCTTGAACAATAAGAAATGTCAATTGATAAGTCATATCTGATAATAAACCGTTGAAGGCTGATGACAATCATATCCGTCAGCAGAGCACTGTTTAACTTGGTAAACTGATCATTGTTAGCATAGAAGTGATGGTGTTATTGATCACAAAATATCTGTTTCTTTTGGGTCCTAGAAGCTAATACGTAAGTAGTGTTGTAAAAAAGTCAATTCATTTCCATTTAAATTATTAATTTTTCAGTGTCACAAAAAATAAGCAGAAAACATAGAACGTTTCAGTATTTACTGTGTCCCTTTACCTTTCTTTCATTTATTACAGCTTCCATTCTTTTCATCAGACTTGCTTTCAGCATTTTAAAGAAATCTGTTTTTTTACACACCCCCAAAGTTCAGTCTTTTGAAGTTGGTTGCATTTTCTGCTTCTCATGATCCAAATAATCCCAAACACATCCAGTGTCTGGACTCTGGGGTGGTCAGTCCATTGTTCTTAGAAAACCAGAAACTTCTTTGTATAAGTGTTGGTGAAGTTTAAGGTTGTTTTCACACTTTGGTTTGGCAAACAAACTGAGTTTGAGTTTTTGATATACACCGATCAGGCATAACATTATCACCACCTCCTTGTTTCTACACTCATTGTCCATTTTATCAGCTCCACTTACTATATAGGTGCACCTTGTAGTTCTACAATTACAGACTGAAGTTCATCTGTTTCTCTGCATACTTTGTTAGCCCACTTTTACCATGTTCTTCAATGGGCAGGACCCCCATGGACCCTCACAGAGCAGGTACTATTTGGGTGGTCATAATGTTATGCCTGATCGGTGTATTGTATTGTAGTGTAAGTGATTGGTTTACTGGTTAGTTTGGTAAAATTTGGCAGGGTACGAGTACGAGCGCTCAAGGCCTGCTTCATTTCTGCTTCTTTGTGACTGGTTTACCAATTTGATTAGAACCAAACAGGTTATTGATGCAATACATTCCGTGCCAAAATGAAAGGCATTGCTTTACTATAACTGTCTTGTATTGTAATAGTATTCACTATTATTCTGCTGTATTTTTATTGTATTAAGCGTCTGTAAAGTGTCAGATGTTAACAGGCATTTTTTACAGCATGATGTGCTGCTAGAAGAAGAGGGAAACATGCTCTGATGCTTATTTCCCACATTTGGTGTTGACCGTCACAAAAATATGTCCTCACCAGCAGTGAACTGAACCAGGGTTCATTTGGGAGTGAACGGAGACTCTCAATTTTTGGTGTTGACACCTGTCAAAAAGGACTGAATTAAAGAAACGTTTGTTGGGTCTGCAGCAAACAAAGTAGGTGTGAAAGCGCCCTAGGTTGTTTAAGTCTTGGAATTGTTTCACATTTGTTTTAATTCACTCATCAGAAAAGCCCTCCATCTTTGAGCCTTTCCATGCATCATCACCATTGGATCTGGCCTTGGGTGTGATATGTGACTGCCATGTTTCTGTGTTAAAAAGCTCAGTCCAGTCTGGGATGATGAGCACCGTTGTAGTCTATTGAACGATGTATTGAATGATATATTGTACTGAATGTTGTTGTCTATTGAATAGTGTTGTGTGTTTAGTGAGTTTGCTTTACTTTTTTGTTCATCAGGTACAGCGATGTGAGGGAGTGAATAACCAAAGCTACGTCTGTGAGTCGGGTCACTGCTGTGGAGAGTCTCAGTGTTGCAGCTATTACTACGAGCTGTGGTGTGAGTAAATCATTACTTTGCCTCTCTAAAAACAAAAAAAAGGGTGATATATAAGAAGTTAATGCCTGATGAAAGCAAGCATGTTGATAAGATTACTTGAAATAAGAATGTTTACAAATGAGATGAAGATAAAAAGATGAACAATATTGCCTGCAAATTTCTATGTAGAAGCTTGCTGATGTAAGACTGCCCACGCATACAGTCTTATGCAAAAGTTTGGGCACCCCTGGCCAAATATGTTTCATCAATTAAGTGAAAAGAAGTCAGCACATCCTCTATAGAGAACAGACATCTGCACATTTTAATACACAGTTACTGTTTATTTGCTGAATGTAACAGTTGGATTGGGGCGTAAAATAGAAAATATGTCCTGTGCAAACATGGTACATGCTTGATTACAATTACTTACGTTAGCTATGCTTTATCACTGCACATCACTGCCATTCCACATTGATGCAGCATTAACACCACGTCGTCATGCCCTCTCCACAACTCTGTCCATATTTTGTGCAGTGTACATGCTTGTAATGTTCTTCTGATGGCATTTGATACCAAATTTTATTACACATTATCACGTCCTCTTATCAGGGGTTGGCATGCTTATTTCAGTGTTTTCAAATTGCTTTTCACTCTCAGACGGGAATTTCTTTGGAAACGGAGGGGGAAGATGTGTTTTCATAATCTGTCTCAGATGTGCTGCTTACAGAGGTGCACAGGCAACCATCTGATAAGAACTGTACACTAGGATGGCCACAACTATCTATAACTGTAATTTTGTTAGCTATTAGCTGTTCATGCGTCTGAGTGTACGCACTTCCATCCACATTTTTTGAACTTTTGTAAGGAGTTACCTACTCTGCCTGAGAACAATGAGCCTTTAAAAGGTATTCAGAAGTTTTATATGAACAATTTAGTCTCTAGTGAATGAGAGATTCTTGTGTTTTCTGATCAATGACCGTATATTTTGCCAGCATACACTGCTTAGTTTCATGTAGATTTGTTTTTGTTTTTAGCACAGTTGTGACAAGACCCCTGCCCCCCACACCTCATGTCACACAAAAACAGTGATCTGTGTTTAGTGGGTTTGCATGTCTGGGTAATCAAAGAAATGGGCTTAGAAGTGTATTTGCAGTACACTGCCCAGCATTGCTGGTCCTGAAATTACGGCCAAAACCAAGACATTTAAACATGCTACCAAATGGATGGAATAAGATCACACAGTAACATTTAACAGAATGGAACAAAAGAGTAAAAACAAAAGAAATTTTGTATTTGGCATGCACAGTCCTTGTTTTATCAAATTCTACAGGGTTTCCATCACCCATCTGTCTATTTCTATTAAGCTCAACCTCTGCAGCAGATTATTTTTAAAATGTCTTTTGCATAAGTTAAATGTATTTTAAATGTCTTTTGCAAATGTTACTGATACTCTCGCTTTTATGAGCTAAGTCTTCAATTGTGAGAATTGCTGCATGTGCAAAAGTTTGGACACCCTTCAAGTCACAGAACTTAATTAACTTGTTGGGCGTTAACTCATTAGGCAGATCAAGAGGTATCATTAGAAATTGTCTGTGGATGACAATTCCAGAGCATAATAAATTCTCTCACGGTCTCACTTTTTTTTTTGGACAGTCCACTGTAGTCCCCTATAGATTATCTACAGATGTTCAAATTGTTAACAAACTATCTGTTGAAACTCAGTTGATTCTAAACAGTTGTGGGTTATTGTTCGGATTTGGACCAGGTTTAGAGTTAAAGAAAATGATGGTCAATTTAGTAGATATTTAGTTGAGTGTAACTTGAAAGTAAATTACATGTCTACAAACCTTACCTGTGACCTCATCACAAACGTCCATGACTGAAGTTTGCTAAAAAAACATTTAAATAAGCAATTTTAGAAACAAGTGCTGTAAACTGATGAAGTTAAAATTGACCTCTGACCTAATCAGTAAAGATATATTTGGAGAAAAAAAAATGATGAGCATTTGATGAAAAGAACACATTGTCAATTGTTAAGCATGAAGATGGATGTTTTACGCTTTGTATTATTTGACCCAGTCAAGAAACTGAAGCTGAAAAGAGGCTGGCGTCTACAACAGGACATCTATCCAAAACACACCTCAAAACCCACTATGAACTACTTCATTAAATGCAAGCTTAAGTTCTTGGAATGGCCCTTGCTGTGTCCTCACTTGAACATCACTGAAAATCTGTGGCTACATCACAGGACTAGAAGCGTTGGTGAGAAGGAAGAGTTGGTAAAAAAAACCTAAAACAAGAACAGAAAGACTCCTAGCTGGCTACAAAAAGTGTTTGCTAGCTGTAATATCTGCCACAGGGGGTGTCACAACTTACTGACTTGGTAGGGTGTCCAAACTTTTGCATAGTACTATTTATTTTTTTTTATTTTTATTAGTTAAGTAAATCAAATATAAAGTAACTGTGTATTAACGTTTGCATAAAAAATAAAACGTGTGCTGCAGAGGTTGTGTTTATGTCTTTTTCACTTCAAAAACTTTTTAACATTAAAATATTTGGAAAAATATTGGACATGTAATATCTGTTTATATATTTTGCTTGTGGGTGCTGAAGTCTGTTTGTTTGTTTGTTTATTAGGGTTCTGGCTAGTCTGGGCCATCATCTTCATCCTAAGCTGCTGCTGTGTATGTCATCACCGTCGTACCAAACACAGACTGCAGCAGCAACAGCGGCAGCATGAGATCAACCTCATCGCCTACAGAGAGGCTCACAACTACACTTCACCGCCGTTCTACTTCAGTAAGAACATCCACGGTTAATTTCTATTACACTGGATAACATGGTAATAACAAAAAATGATGTCATTTTATATGAATTATTTCTCACTTTTAACAAGCTGAAATAAGCAGAAAATATCAGTCCACACTACATTTGTGTTACTAAACAGAGGAGATATTGTATGATTTGAATTTAATGGGAATAAAAACATCTTGAATGTAATGAATTACTAGTTGTGTTGTTTTCTAATTAATTATGTAAATACATACATATTTCAATTTATAATAGGGCTGTCAAATGATTCACATAATTGATGATAATCACATTATTTTGTGTAGTTAATCCTGATTAATTGCATTTGTCTTAATTGCTTCACTCTAAAGAGAGATTTTTTTTTTACAAAGCAGTGTATTTTGATAAAGCTATATGAATGGACAAAATGAGCTTCAGAATGTATGTATTACTTTAAGTAACTAAATAATGTAATGTAACTCATGTAAATATGACACGTACCAAAACAGCAATACCTCTAAACTCCAAAGGTTATACACTTTTAGGTGATTACAAGCAGGACAAACAGCTTA
>JAILXH010155516.1:14883-25341 GCA_023558415.1 Piaractus mesopotamicus
CCTTTTACAGATGACAGCTTTGTCATTGCATTCTTGCATTAATTATGTAACAGGGATACATGCTCCGGTTTACAGAGTGCACTAGCCATGCTTTTGCACCAGTGTTGCAACACCTAAACATCAAACACCATCGCTACAGAGTAAGTAGCTGACCTTTGAGAGGCTCGGAAAGGGTCGATTTATACTGTTACAAGACCAGGTTTGTGAATTAGACTGTACTAGTTGAGCTCGGACTGGTCTAGAGTTGCACAGAATATCGCATGTTAATCATTATCGCAGTATTGCTTTTTGGAATAATGGTATTTCATAAGCCAGCAGTCTGCAAATAAGCCCTTGAATAAATGACAAAGAAACATATGCTGTAAACATCCTGTTCCAGATGATATATTTTTTTTTTGTTTGTCCCCCTATTTTAGTCAGGTGTCCCCCTATTGCACAATGCTACCAAGATGGAATGGTGACAGCTAGCACAAGCCTCTGAGTCACATAAAGCACTGCTGCATCTTTTTGAACTGCTGTTAACGCAGTGTCATTGACAACTTCCAATTCTGTACACAGATGGATTGGCTAGCATTGTGCTGTGTGAAGGGGGAGAAGGAGGGAGAGAAAAAGGTCATTTATGCTGTCTTGTAGTCCCGGCCATGGATGGCTGTGGTATAACTGGATATCAAGCTGTCGCTGTCTCCTCTAACTTGTTGAAATCTGCCACTTTGGTGTGCATGCATGTCCACATGCTTTCTGTGTGCTGCCTTGTTTTCCATTACTATATAAAAGAGGCTCCATGCTGCCTTTAACGTCGTACGTACTGTGGTAGGTTCTGAATGAGCGTTCACACACAAGCACAATTCATATTGTTATGGAAATGCTTTTTATTGATCTGTTTCATCAGAGTAGTGACAAAAGACCACTGAAGTGTAAAGTATATTTTTAATCATGTCAAAATCTATGAATTTTCAGCATTGCTAGATAATGTTCTTACATATCAAAATCAATGTGATGATAGCATTAAGAATAGTTAAAAGGCTGAAATAGCCAATTTTGTGCCTCAGCATTAAAGGGTTACATTAATAAATTGATTCACATAACAAGGGTTATAAGAACAGGGTGATTCAAAAGGATTTATCCGATTACAAAGTGATTTATTTCACTTGTAAATCATTAAAGAACAATGCAGTAAATAGTAAATAGTTTAATTTTATTATGTAATTTTACAAGTGCTCAGTATGACCTGCTCCAGCTGTACGGACAATATCAGCGCTCATGGCTCTTTCAGTGCGATTTTGGAGATCATGCAGTGTTGTGGAACCAACGACAAGCGCTCTGAGCTGTTGGATTTTCACTGCCGACGAAAATCACGTTGCACAGTTATGACGGATTCACTCTTATTGAAGCGGAGAACGCAAAAACGCTTTCTGCTCAGGGGTCTCTGTCTCCTCGCAGACTGAAGGGAGCCATTTTCCAGTGACAGTCAGAAACTCTATGACCCCCTCTTTCATTTGGTATGTGATTGGTTCCTAGGTGCCTCACGGTTGTAAAAATATGGTGCTTTGAAATCGGATGAATCTTTTTGAATCACCGTGTATGACTCGTGTGTTCGTGTAACTAAGTAATATATTGGTATGTGTAGTGGTATGATCACAATGTGTTATGTTGGCCACCCCTTGTCTACAGAAAACTGGTCTCAGATCAGTCTGGAAGAAAGCCATCTACTCAGAGGGGCTTGTTGTCATGTGACATTGCAGGAATGTGTTTTTTTTTTTTTTTTTTGCCGCATTTTGATTGAGCGGACCTCACCCAGAACAGGAGGTCAGTAGCCCTGTGACCCACCAAGCCCCTCTATCAGTGTAGCTGTTTGTTTTTGGATCGATCGGCCTACTCTGAACATCCCATGACCCTGTGAGCTCCCACCTGTTTTAACTGGCACTGCATCAGGGAAAACTCACAAAACCCAAAACCCAAAGAAAAATACACATGGCAACTTGAGCCTCTGTCAATGTTGATGCTGCGGGCTGGTTTACTTGTATAGGTGCCTGCCTGCTCTTCCTTAAGATTCGACGAGCTCAACATCTGTTTTTAAATCTGTGAATAGTAGGCAGTCCATACTAAAAAGCAGATGCTAACCATTTATTTTCCAGTACCACATCATTTCTGGAAGCCTGTTGTTATTGCTGAAATCTTGTCTTTGAAATGCACCCAAATGAAGACTTGCCAGTTCAACATCACTGGATGATGCTGCAGGCTCTATTTAACCAGTTTGCACTTTATATTCTCTGTAACTGAACTGACAAGGTAAGCAGGTAGCTAATAGGCTAACAGGCTGGTTCAATAATATTGAGAAACACAATTTGTATGTACAATAATGTTACTTGTATGCCTGTTACAAGCTTTACATGCCCGTGGATAAGCTAGAATTTGCATCAAATGTGGTTGTGCAGCACTGCTAGCTTGCCACTAAAAACACTACAAATTTTATTAGGGAGACCAGTGGAAATTTGCATTATTCTAGCTAATTGGACAATGAAAGGCTGTTTATAAAGCGATTTACAAGGTTTCTGCATTAAACAATGCTATGTATAGGCTTGCACAACTGGCAGATCTTCGTGATTTCACGACTGTACCTGTTCGCTGGTATAAACATAACTAAGGAGTTCATGAAATGACTGCAATATCCCAGTCCTTATTTTATATTATGCCACCTTCATGCTGTCCTGTTAACATTTGCACCTTCTCTTTCTCCTAAACCCTGCTCTCCATAAGCTAAGACACAAACTGTATTGGCTGTCCTGCTGTCCTACAGTAGGAGAATCTGTAAGCATAACAGTAATTTCATCATCAAATTTAAATCACAAGATAGATTAACACAAATGTGGCATCACTTTCGACAGAATTTCTTTGCTCCATTGAGCTAGGACTGACATAACTTAGATTAAATTACATGTTGAATTTTAATGTGTGCCTTTCTGTTCCTTACAGGATTTCTGCCCAACTATCTTCTTCCCGAGTATGAAGAGGTGATGAATCGCCCTGCTACCCCACCTCCCCCTTATAGTGCCTTAAATGCTGGACCCCCAGCATGTACCGCTGCTGACCAGCAGGAGGCGCACTGCCCATCCAGACAAGCCACTCCAGTGCCCCCTGTGTCAGAAACACTGTGCTCTAGAGCCAACATAGAGGAGTTCCACACCTCTGGAGTGGGAGTGTATCACCATAAAGACAACAGCAAGGTCCAGACCCTGGAGGAGATGTCCAGTGTGGAGAAGCAGGACATGGACAGTAAAGGTCAGCTAAGGGAGGTCGAGGAGAAGGAGAGGAGTGCGGGGAGACGACGTCGCTTCACCGGGGACTCTGGGATCGAGGTGTGTGTGTGTGGGAGAGGCCAAAGTTCCAAAGAGTTGGAAGGCCTGTTGAGTGAGGAAGGCCAAGATGATTTTGTGGAATTCTGTGAGGGGTGTGGCCACCGCTCCTATGGGGACGAGGAACAGGGGGCGGAGCATGGAGCATCACCTCATCCAGTGTGCCTGAATTTGCATACCATCAATGAACTGGATGGGCCTCTCCATGCAGACACGGAATCCCAAAGCTGAGGGTGATGGTACCAGATGAGGAGGAAGTGAAGAACAGGAAATTTGCTAGAGACAAAGACTTGCTAGAGAGAAGAAGTTTTAGAGAGAAGACTTGCTAGAGAGAAGAACTTGCTAGAGGAGAAACTTGCTAGAGAGAACCGTTGCTAAAAATTAGAACTGGCAAGAAAGACTTACGAGAGAGAAGTCTTGCTGGGCTGATGAACTTGACAGAGAGAAAGACTTGCAAGAATAAAGTCTCGCTAGAAAGAAGACTTGCTAGACACTCACAAAAACTGGCCTATGTCTATGCTCTCTCCTTATTTGAACAGTCCATATATGTGTATAAGCATACTGACAATCAGACTCAAGTCTTATACGGTGCCTGATTTCATTATGACAGCTTTGGCTGATGTGTGTAACCACATTTCTTCAGCAGTCTTAACATATCAAAGGTGTAATTGGAGGCGTGCAGATTGTTTGTTGCCTGGTATCCGTGATGGGCAACTTTCTCTGTGAAAATATACCACAAAATGGACAGTGACTTAAGTCTGAGCTAATGAACTGACTCTCAGGTGAGATCACACAACCGACGGTAAGATCCTTATCAAGACATCAGTAGAAGTGTTCTGTTCAATATATAGCAAATCGTATATGTGCAAATCGTATATGTGCAAATCTCAGTTGCGAAAACATCAGGATAGTGGTGTGTGAAATGCTAACAAAAACAGAAAGCAGTAAAAATTCAGTTTGACCTGTGTTAAGTTGAAAACAGAAAACATGATATTTGATGTTTACCTTATTAACGTTACTGTTTTTTGTAAATATACATTCATTCCAAATTTGATGCCTGCAACACATTTTAAAATACTTGGGACAGGAGCATGTTGACCACTGCGTTACATCATCTTGGAGGATGGCGGCGCATGCGGACGCTGTGGCTTGGTGTTCGCTGTCCTTATCTTGGTTTTCTATTCATGTTGGTGTCACAGAATTACCAAACAAAATTTCTTTGTATGTGTACAATAACAAAGTGTCTCGCCTCTTAGCTTTCCTTTTAATAACACTTAATAATCTTTTGACCATTCCTCTATATTACAGGTCTTCAGTTGTGAAGCCATACAGGGCCTTCATTGATGTATATTACTCTTCATAGTGCACAACAGGCTTTCAGTGGGAGACCAGTCAGGACTGCAGGCAAACCGGTCTAGCACCTGCACGCTCTGATTATGCAACCATGCTCATGTAACACATGCCGTGTTTGATGGCATTGCCATGTTATAATAAGCATGAACGTCCCTGAGACATTGTCTAGAAGGCAGTATATTGCTGCTGTTGGAACAAAACCTTGAATTTCCATTTTCAGTTTTTGACATAATTTAAAAAAAAATGTTGCCCTTTACATTGTGTGTAAATTTAATGAAGAATGGACCAAAAATAATGGCTTAAAATGACTTGAGAAAAAAGTCTGGTTCCATTGACTTACATTAAAAGTAAAGTATGTTTTTTCCTTCTCTCGTAAAGTTATCTGAAAGGTTGACTCAGACCACTGTCTACTGTGTGTCAGTCCATTTCAGATGCACTCAAGCCCAGAAAAGTCAGCCGCATTCTGAACATTTTTTACATAAGTTTTTTTTTTTTTTATTATTCTTTTAGTTGAGCGATCCAAAGAAGAATTCCTATAAACATTGTGCAAATAGCAATTAAAGAGTCTTATCTTAGATTGTACAGTCTTAACTTGAACATACAGTCTTAACTTGCGTTTGTGCGTTCACAAACAATGTTTATTGACAGTTGTTGGTCAAAATGTTCCTGAGCCCATGTGCTGATATCCATTAAAGAAGCGTGCCGGTTTTTAATGCAGTGCCAAGGGATTGAAGGTCATGGGCGTTCAGTTGCCGTTTACGCACAGAGATTTCTCTGGATTCTGAATCTTTTGATATTATGCCCACCGTAAAGGGCGAAATACCTAAAATCCTTGCATTCGCTCAACTGTTCTTAAAACTATTGGATTATTCACCAACACATTTATTTATTTATTTATTTGTTTGCACAGAGGTGACCTGCCTTCCGCCATCTTTGCTCACAAAGGACTAGTCCGTTTCTGGATGCACCTTTTATGCTCATTACCGATTTAAGATGATGTTTGACCATTCCCTAACTTCCTAAGTGTTAAATTGTCCCTGTTCTAACTTTTTTGGCATGTTATTTTGACATGTTATAAGCATCAATTTCAGAATGAGTGTTTATTAACAAAAAACAAAGCCGATAAGGTAAAACATTAAATATCTTATCTATGTACTGTGTTCATTTAACAGTTTCACAAATCACTGCATTCTGTATCTGTTTGAATTTCACATACTGTCTCAGCTTTTTTTGGAATTGAGAATTGTAAGATATAATGCAGAAGATCATTTAAGCACAGTAAAGCCAGCATTACTAAGACTACCAGCACTGGCAATTCCAGTGATACTAACTGATTTTGTTCAAGCTAATTCTTTATTAGGGCTAGTTTTAGTACGTCAGGCCCAGCTTGTAACTCAGCAATGACTAATGATTTTATGACTAAGAGGCTTCTTTACTTTAAAGCAATACTTCCACGTTTTTCAGTCTAATCTCTCTCTCTCTCTGCAGCACCTGCCAACTGGCTTCTATTAGAACATTTTGAAGTCAGTGGTTTTTGTTCTAACGCATTGAACTGTCTGTGGTGATCGACTGTATGCTACAGATGCATTAGATCGAGATTAGAATGAAAAATAATGGAGTATTCTGTCAATCAAAGTAAAGGTCTGCATGCTTTAGATAAGCGAGTTGAAAGCAAAGTGCCTTTATAGATGTTGTGCTGCCTGTTTTGCACATCTGAATTCTACTGAATTCTCGAAGCACACACAGAAAGACATTTATTATAAAACTATCAAAGCTACTGTCGTATTGCTTAGTGAATAAATTGTTTTTAATTATGCTCTTTGTTTCGCATTAAACACTCAGGCAACTGAATCTGTTCTGTAGCTAGAACCAAAAATATCTGCTAACAAAACCTCAGTTGGTTACACTTCAGTCCCTTTGAGTGATCTTGTCCTCATATGGAAATGACGTTCCAATTTACAACGTTCACGGTACAAAATATGAGGAGAAAGGTATCCAGACACTAGTTCTAACGGGTGAATTCAGCTACTTTAAGGTGGCTCCGCTGCTGACCCAGGTGTTCCGTTATGCACACGCAGCTTGTATAATCTCCACAGAAAAGCTTGGACACTGTGAGGGGAGAACATTCTCACTGTTCTACAATGTTCTCTATCTATACACATGCTCTAGAATGTTTTACTTCATAGAGGATGTTGTTCTACATTGTCTTCCTAATTCACACGGTTCTAGAATGCTCTCGCCCTATTGACCATGTTCTGGAATGTTTTTCCCATTCACACTGTCCTAAAATGTTCTTTGCTCATTCAGAATGTTCTAAAGTTGCCCACCCCCCACCCCCCACCCCCATTTCACACTATTATACAATATTCTGCCAATCACACAGTTCTAGAATGTTCTCTACCCATTCACACTGTACTAGAATGTTATCCCCTATTCACACTGTTCCAGAATGTTCTCTGCACCTTCATGCTGTTCAAGAATATTCTGCCCAACCACACTGTTCTAACTGTTCTAGAATGTTCTTATCCATTTGTACTGTTCTATAATATTCTCTATACATTCACACTGTTCTAGAATGTTATCCCCAATTCAGACTGTTCTAGAATGTTCTCTACACATTCACACTGTTCTAGAATGCTATCCCACATTCGCACGGTTCTAGAATGTTATCCCCACTTCACACTGTTCTAGAATGTTCCCTGCACATTCAAACTGTTCTAAAATGTTTTTCCAATTCAAACTATTCTAGAATATTCTGCCTTTCCACACTGTTCTAGAATGTTCTCTGCCCATTCAAACTGTTCTAGAATATTCTGCCTCTCCACACTGTTCAAAAATGTTCTAATCCATGTACACTTTTCTGGAATGTTTTCTCCTATTCTAGAATATTTTGCCCATCCACACTGTTCTAGAATGACCCCACACCCTGATCACTCTAATTAATTTGGCTTGTTTCTGTAATTCTGTAATGGAACAGTATAAATGATTAGAATGTGGAGAGAATGTTGGGTCAGTTGGGTCAGTTGGGTCACTCCAAAAATGCTGTTCACATAAGACTATACTCCCAAACACTACACCCACTAGCATACTCAAACTTGAGAAGAAAGTCTAACTTTGAAGGTGGTCTTCTTATGGTCTTAATAAATAACATATGTACAACCATTTCAAATAAATTATGTACATAAAAAAAATACAGACTGCTTGTGTCTTGTTGTAATCTGAGTCCCGTAATACCTAAACAACATTATGAATGCTGCTTTCAGAGTGCACTGCTGCAGCTCTGCCTCTAGAGGGCAGCTTTGAGTAACGTGTGTTTATTGAGCTCAATCCCTTTGGCAATTACTAATCTAAGTTTACAGTTTATTTTGTAGTCTGTCAGTGAGAAACAAGTCACCAAACCCATCATATTACCATTAAGTCCAGCAGAATGTAAGCTCAGTGTATCGCTTTCAATTTTGTACAGTTATCACTGTGTAAATAGTCTGCTGGGCTGATAGCATTCTCACTAACTTAATGAATGAGCGCTTAAATTCATATTTTCCCACTCTTTAAAGTCAAATAAACTTGGTTTGACTCTATATGTGATTTCCTATGAGTGTGAACTACCGAGTGAGCCAGAAGGGATGCTCACTTTTCTTTTAGGTTATGTTTTAAGCCATTTCAGCTGCACTAGTCCTGGGTGTAACAGCAGACATGGTATGTCTGATTTGAGTCAATTTCCACCTGCTGTCCACTCTATTAGACAAATCTGCCTTGTTGATGTAAAGTCTGAGACAGTAGCTCATCTGTTGCTGAAACGTACTGCTTGTGTTGGTCATCCTCTAGTCCTTCATCAGCGGTCACAGGACGCTGCCCATAGGACGCTGTTGGCTGGATATTTTTGGTTGGTGGACTATTCTCAGTCCAGCAGTGACACTGAGGTGTTTAAAACCTCCAGCAGCACTGCTGTGTCTGATCCACTCACACCAGCGCAACACACACTAATACACCACCACCACGTCAGTGTTACTGCAGTGCTGAGAATGATCCACCTTTCATGGGGGTCCTGACCATTGAAGAACAGGGTAAAAGGGGGCTCACAAAGTATGCAAAGAAACAGATGGACTACAGTCTGTAATTGTAGAACTACAATGTGCACCTATATGGTAAGAGGAGCTGATAAAAAGACAGACAGATAGATAGACAGACAGACAGATAGACAGATACTTAATTGATCCGAAGGAAATGTATCAGCCAGTAGCAGTCACATAACACAGGACAGTAATAATAATAAGGGTGGAACAATATAAAAGGAAGAATAAATATTAAAAAAAAATCCTATCTACAGGCATATATACAAAAATCTGGAATAAGATCTATAACCTGAGATGAAAAAGGCAGTGCAATAATGACTGTACAAGAGGCGCGGGTAACGGCATATAATGACAATACTGAATAAATATGTGCATCTATTGGTACTGAAATAAAGTGTCTAGGTGTGGAGTGTCCAATGCGCAAGATGCGCGATAGGGTGTACAGAAAGTGCAGTGTGTACAGTAAGGTGTCCATATGTGCAAATGGATAGAATAAGCCTATGGACAGTGAATGTAGATGACAGGAGGTGGTTTTAATGTTATGGCTGACCGGCGCAGGTCAGCAGAGGTTGTCGAACCTTATCCTGCAGTTATGCAACACTGACAAACCCACTGCTTACAGCCACAGATCATAGACATCACCCAAGATAGTGCACGCCTGTTCGAGTCAATGGGGCGAAACGGGGTTCAGTTCCTGTCTGCTTCTACCGCTTCGCCCCGCCCCCGCGTCTCCCGGGGCAACATGAGTGCCTGGGCAGCGAGCCGAACAGACCCGAAACCAAACTATTTCTTAAAATCAGCGCATTCGGAAAAAGCGTGTTTAGGCTTAAAACACTCACAAACTCTTACAATTATAAAACGGCCACCAGTTCGCTGTAATCCTCAAGGGCGGTAATAATCGCTAAAGTTGGGTGAAACGGGCAGATTTTCCCCACAGGTGTGAACAGAGCTCGAGTCTCTGTTTACGCTGCACAGCCGTCACGTTCCGGGAAGTGTTTAGACATGGCGGCTCTCGCCTCTGTGTACTCTGTCTGTTTCAGCCGTTGCTTATCAGGGTTATGACCGCCTGTGGTTTTCATACAAGTTCACAAGCCACAAGCCCACAGACGGGAGCCGAGGAGGACGATAAAGCCGTGCAGTTCAGAACCGTTTAAAACGACAAAGCTGTCCAGCATGACGGACCCGACAACCCACAGGTAGGTTAACATAGTTAGCTATGCTAAGCTAATTTTACACATGTGACTTATCCCGGTAATGTAGCTGTTATGACAGTTGCTTGTGTTTAGTATGTGGTAATTCATTGGGGCTGCCTAACGTTACCGCAGATACAAACGTTTGGGATAGTTTTCGTTTCATTTTTTTTTTCAGAAGTCTCAGGGGGAGTGAAGTCATTTGTGTTTTCAGGCCCCCGTTTCTTCTTTTCTCAGAAACGAGCCCGGTGGTGCTGCCATTCACCAAGACGTCAAGGTAGGGTGTGAATTTTGATCCAGAACGCCAGGAAACCTTGAGGTGACGTGGAGCAAAATCTACAAGAAGGCCCTCTTATCAAACACATGATAACGACAAATTTCACTGTACTCGGCCATTAGCCTAATAACAACAGCCTGCCTTCACCTTTGTCCCTTAACCTGCTGTTATGATTTCTCCAAATAAGCAGATCTGCTACTGAGAGTGCTAAA
>JAILXH010155548.1:0-12978 GCA_023558415.1 Piaractus mesopotamicus
ATAGACAAAGCACTTTTTGTAAGTCGCTCTGGATAAGAGCGTCTGCTAAATGATGTAAATGTAAATGTAAATGTCATTAAGTGCCTGAGGTGTCCTTGAGCAAGGCACCTAACCCCCAACTGCTCCCCAGGCGCTGCGGATAGGTCTGCCCACCGCTCCGGGCAAGTGTGCTCACTGCCCCCCTAGTGTGCATCTTCACTTGTGTGGTGCTTCACTGCACAGATGAGTTAAATAAAGAGGTGAAATTTCCCCACTGTGGGACTAATAAGGGTCACTTAATCTAAAACTATTTTTTTTAATGGCTTATTAATTATTTAAAGGTCCTTTATTGCTCTTGACTCTCACAATTATTACATAGCAATGACCATTGCTCATAAAATCTTCCTGCAGGGAAAAAAAAAGAGAGAAAAAACTTAATGTTGAAGATGAACTGTTTTATTAAAAAAAAAAAAAAAGTTTAGTTAATGTTGCTTGCTTTAGCAATATAATTAGACAGTTTAAGCACTGTTATATTTCGGAACACTTGGGGAAGTCAAGAAAGGTTTAATTGAGTAACTAAATGAAATAAGAAGGCAAAAGTACTTACATGTGAATAGAGGTTTTCATCCAGGGAGGAGCCTTTGTCTGGTGAGTTTTTATAGTGAACACCACCCCCCTAATCTAAAAAAAGGAAACAATAACTAACTCCTCTAAACCTCCCTGACCAGTATTCAAAAGTACATGTGGCGGTGCCCTCTGAGCTATGGCGTTAAACAGAGTAGACATCTTCATAGTACAAATGTGTAGGCGTGTCCCTCTTACCTGTTTGAAACCCCAGGTGGTACAAATAATCTCTTGTAAAACAAAGTTAAAAGTGTTCAGGTAAAATACCAAACAAAAGCACTTCCCCTAACAAGGGACAAACTCATACACCAAAAAAAAATTACCTAAAACAAAAGCACACTCCCAACACAAGACATTAAAACTCATATTAACTCTCGTCAGCCAGCTTGAAGGTCTCTTTTAAAGCATAGGCTCCTCCCCCAACTGCACCAGCCAGGCCTTTTATTGGTTAGAGGTCCTCCTCACATGACTGCTTGCAAAGCAGATTTAAAAATTTAGTCTGAATAATGTAGGACTATGTATAGAATATTACAATATCTCAACTGAACTGAACCTCAGTTTTAAATGTAATTGTCTTGCCTCAGTAAAATTATGTCTCCGGCAGGTTTAAGTTAAATTTTAGTTTATCGTCAGATACAGTGACATCTAGTGGTAGATGTGTGTTTTTTTTAATTGATACAGAATTTAAGTTTAGTTTAATACTTCTAAAGATACTACAATGAAGTTTTACAACACGTGATTTATTCAGGTTTAAACTCATGCTAGAGTTTAAATTACAACTAAACTAATGACAGTGTCATTGCGCCAAGGTGTTTCAACAATGATATTAATCAGAATCAGAATGGGAATTAAGTTTTATTGGCCAGGTATGCTTACACATACAAGGAATTTGTTTTTGGTTACAGGAGCTCACAGTGCACATTAAATAATATATTAAATGATTATTAATCAATAATAATAAGTAAAAACAGAATTGTATAATGTGACAAAAATGTACACAGAATTTTTAATGCTGTACAACCTTTATGTATTGCTGTTCAATGAAAAATGTTTTAGTTTGAGCCTGATTTCTGAATTGTTTACCATTTTCTAAATCAACTTTTCACATCTGTTGTTGTAGTATCATGGTTAACCAGCACCAGGTGCATCCTAGTTTACACGTTGTTTGATAAAAAAATGAGAATTTAAAATACAGGGTGAAGAATAAGAAAAAGTTAAAAGTGTTAGGTATGAAGGCAACAAGATGACAACATTTTCTGTTTCTTTTGAAGGTATTTTCTCTGTGTGACACTGATTTCTCTGGCTTTAGGAAGACCATTTTAAAAGTGTCACCATCAAAACAGGTATGTTCTATATTTATCAGTAATCAAAAAGTAACAAATAATATCATTTGCATTTGAATAGTCAATACATCATTTACTTGTCAACAAAAATGCCAATTGCATGAATTTCATAAAAATAAATACAAACTTACTGTGCCTCATTCATATATACTTGCTTTTACTTGATTTTACTGTCATGAAGTCCTCACTGCTTAGAACATCAAATGATGTCAGATTCTGTAGTGCTGTGATTTTCTGCTCCAGTCCAAGTGATGGGGAAAAGGACAGATGGGAAAAAGTATAAAATGGTGCATCATCTGTGAGAAATCTATTTTCATGGTTATATTTAAAAAAGGCTTACAATCACAGCATGATTCCAGTTTTAGACATGCGATGACTCTACATTCAGAAGACTTAAATTAGCTCCCCATCCACTAGTAGTGTAGCCTACAGCACACATGGCTATTTAGTGTTTTACTCTATGCTTAGAGAGCCTGAACTTCATTACTGATATTTTACTTGTTGTACTGCTATAATAATTAACTTAATAATTAAGAAATATAACCTTAGGTCAGTGATCTGCACTTATGAAAGTTAAAGTCAGTTTAATTATTGCATTTACATGCACTTCAGATACTGTATATACTAAGAACTCAATTCAGTATTACAGTTACATGGGTTTAGTGTGTGTCCAACAAAACCATATTCAATTAAAAACAATATAAAAGTGTTGTCAACTTCTAAACGCACTGCAAACTCAATGACTACACCTGCATGATATTTCACAAACCTGCTAATTCAGAAACACTGCAAAAAAGTCACAACACAATTGAAAAGTTTCTAGAAGAGTCATCCAGAAGAAAATCATATACAGAGCTTGATAAGACCACAGAGACATTTAGGTACGTTAATGGATACTTGGCTGGCTCATTAGCTATCTGACATGTCATACTTATACTGAAATTTTACAGTTACACTCTACAGACATTTTCCGTTAGGATACAGTGATATTATTAAGTTTTACCGGTTTAGTTACTTTTACTGGTGAATTTTATGCTGCAAGTTTAAAGGGCTCCATTTGCTTTGCATGTGCATTTCTGAAGTTGCACGTGTTTCCTGTATATGAAACACATTTGTAAAATGCAGCACATATGTTGTTATTTGATAGAAGTTTTTTTCTGAAAATGCTTTCTATGTTCTTGTATAACTTCGTTAGCAAGTGGCTACCAAGTCAGCTTAGATTAACCATCTGTGTAAATGAAATGATTATGAAAATAGCAGCAAAATAATAAGTTATAATAATAATAAAGCTCTAAACCCTGCTAAGGAAACTCATTTAAACTTCAGAGAGAGAACAAAAAGAAATCTGTCCAGTAACTCTGTGTGAAAACTAAAAAAGTATATAAGTTTTTTTAACCCATTTATTGATATCATAAATTCTCCCACCACACCTCATTTAATCAGAAAGCCTTTTCAATAAGTGTGGCATAATATGTACTTCCTGAAAGTGTAAGGGCCCAGCCTGCACTGCTGGCCGCCAAAAGATTGCGAAGGGTGACTGGTACGGTACAAAGCTCAGGAGGGTATTTAAACAAAAAGAAAAGGAGTGCTGGAAAAAAACGAGAGGAATTGCCCTAAAACTACTTAAAAACCAAAAGAAGACTTGAGCAAAAAAACAGCTCCAAGCCATACAAAAGGTTTTTTCTCCACTAAGAGCAAACAGGTGAAACAAAGTCTGTCCTCCTCTCATAATCCCAGTGGAAGTTATTTTTTGTTCTCTGATTATCTTTTTTCTTTTTAGTTCAGCCTTTGTTTGAGCATGCTGCTTTCAGCATCTCCTTTGTTTGCCCTTTATTTCCCTTTCTTTGGTGTTTTTTTCATTGTCATCTAACGACAATCAGTACATCAGTGGTTCGAGCCTTGCTCAGGGTCACCTCAACTCCAACGTGCACAATCACCAAATTCACACTCCATCGTCTCAATAAATTAATTTGAGACACTTTCTCAAGGGTTTTCCCCTCTACACTTATGTCCACTTCCCTGCCGTTCCATAACAGAAATTTACTACAATAATCATTAATCAGCCAGCATGATCTCATTCGTTACATCATTAGATGATGGCAGAAATACTTTATCAGGATGGAGGATGAATTTGGAAAAAATGCATCGCCCTGCAGGACTTTAGCTCCACATGCCTGGACGCAAAGCCCCCCTTAGTGTGGAGACCCCCCACAGCTCCAGCTGAGCAGTAACTGAGCAGAAGCAGAAGACAACAGGCTGGGGGAGAAGTCAGAAGGAGGAGTTAGCATGGTGAAAGGAGAACACTGCAGAGTGAACTGACCCACAGCACTAAACACTGACACAGAACACTCACTGAGAAAACTTCAGCAGAGCAAACTGAAGGATGGAGATCTTTCTTCAGTCAAAGCTGTTTCACAAACTTCAGTTACTTTTTACTCTTTAAATGCATGTTTTTTTTGTTTTTTGTTTTTTTTGAAAGGCTTCAGTGGAGCTGTTAAATCCAGCTAATAGCAGTAGCAGAAAGAAATGTGATATATGTCCTATTCCAAGACTGTAAATAGACTAGTTAATATACATTATACAAAATGATTATCCTGCTATCGTTTCTGTAAGACCCCCAACCCCAGCCAAGTAAAGAACTGCATTCTGTTGACCTTCTGAATATCTTCCTGTGGATTTGGAAACAGTTAAACCTTATGTACTCTCCACTGTTTTAATTCCACTCACTGTCTGGAACAAGAAGATAAACAGCTATTTACCCCCTGATCTAAAAGAGTAAGAGTGTAGGTCGAAAATAAAGGAAATATACTTACAGGAATTTACTGTAGTAAGATATAAGTTGTTTATTGCAAAAACTATTTGCATAAACACAATTACAGCCTGAAAATATTTTTTTGATTTGTCTATATCACTGGAAATAATCTGTACAAATAAAACGAAAGCCAAGCATGATATGACAAAGTTTTGATACTTGAGACTGGTAACTGTATGCTCCACTAGGGCAAATTTACACATTTACACATACAGTGAACTCTGTAAGTCACGAAGTTTGCACTAAACTACACACATTTCATGGTTAGGTGGTTCCTAGAACCCCTGAAAACCTGTGCAGTTTGTTACCGTTTAATCTATCTACTTCATGTTTGCCATTTAAAAACATATACTGTAATGGACTGATTTATTTTTGTGAAAACCTTTTGATGGCTCCATTATTTCACTATGCCTTTTAAACCTTGAGCGTCATGAGTGTCTGGTAAGTGGGTGGGGCTGCACACAATTTGTGTGATAAGCTGCTGTCTTAGTAAATCGAACATTCATTTCAGGCACCTATTGCAGTCTCTCAAAGGCTCATTCTTCTCTGAGGCAGTGCATGTACATCTGTTCCAGAATGTGTTTTTAACCTGGGAGAACACATTCTAGCAGACTGTAGAAGACATTTAGCACACTGACTAGATAGTATACTGTGTCACATGGATTAATTTTGTGGACAAATGGAGATGAGAGTGAGGATCTGACATAATTACTTTTTTATTTTATTTTACACCAACAATACATTTTGTTTCACAATCTTTAGTCTGCTTTTCTAATTATCTTATTGACAAAGTGTAATGTGTATATGGTACTACACAAACACAACTCAGTTAATGAATAATTCAGTAAATTTATATGCAGTTCCTCTTCTTTGTCTCAACTCTGCATGTTTGGATTTGCTATAATCCATGTACAGACACAACAGCAAACTTATGGTAACAGTTTCTCGATGCAGTGTGAAAAACCTAAATGGTTGTAGAAATTCATATGATCAGTTTGTTTGCCTTATTTGATTAGATTTGAAGTGAACATTTCATTTTAGGCAGTGGTTCATGGTTTTGTAGCAAGTGTTTTTTTTTTTTTTTTGCTCTCAACATGGTAGGATTTGCCAAATGTGTAGAGATTTGAGAATGTGTAAAACTTTGAGAGCAGGGACATGAAAAGCTTTTGTAAGTTAGGGATGCTAAGATTTTTCACAGCATGTAGGTGATACACATGATGATATTACGGCGGCCGAGAAGACCCAACAAACTGCTAAAAACAAGCTGCAAAATGCAGAAAGCACTTTCATCAAAATGACAACAGGCACGCTGCATTTTACAAATATGCTGCAAATTCGCAGACACTCTACAAACCCAGAAAGCACTTTCATCAAAATGATGACACAGACACTATATTTCATAAACGTGCTGCCAAAGCAGAAGATACGTGCAACTTCATAAACACTGATAAGACAGTCATAACACAGCGGCGGTGTTTCTGGAAGACATTCAGAGAGGATGGAGCCACTCAGACTTTTAAATTCTGTGCAGCACAAACATTCATCTGTAAAAGTTGACTTCTATTTGAGTAGATTACTGCTATCACTGTATCACTGTATAATAGCAATTATGTGTAAATTAATTGTAAGTGTAAACATTTAACTAGTAATACCAGATGACTCCCACAGTACAGCTGTGACATGTCAGCCAACTAGGTTAACCATGAACTGGGAATGTGAGTGTCCAGGGTCTTATCTACTTCTGTCATAGATATTCCTCCTGTATCCTAGAGACATTTCTGTTGTGTTGTGGCTCACTTCCGTTGTGTTGTGACTGGCTTTGCAGAGTTTCTGAAGTTGCATGTGTTTCTGTTTTTGCATGAAATGTAGTGTCTGTGTCATCATTTTGATGAAAATGCTTTGTGAGTTTACAGAGTGTCTATGAATTTGCAGCACGTTTGTAAAATGCTGTGCCCATATTGTTATTGTGATGAAAGTGTTTTCTGCATTTTGCAACTTTTTATTTGCAGTATTTTGGGTCTTCTTGTCCACCGTATGAGATTATGCTAAAATGTAATTTTTTCTCAACTTTTTTTGTAAATGACCTGACCAATCAGATTGTTGATATGAAGTGCGAAAACTGCTTTTGTTATGCTCAGAGCATAGACACACACACACACACACAGAGACACACACTCAGAGTTTAATTACAAATAAAAACGAGAGAGGGAGGGATAATTATGTTGGCTGTAAATTTTAAAACACTTTTAAAATTATAATTTTAAAACAATATTAAACCACATAGAGGCACAGAAACAACCTATAACACCTGCTTGTGTTTTAGCGACGCACCCCCAAAGTGGCCAATGGTTGGCAAGGGAAGCGGTTCATATCACTCTTAAATATAGTGTTAAACAGTGCATGGCTTCTGCAAGCTCTGCCCAGCAAAAAGCACATATAAGTTTTTGCTATGCTCAAAATGTTCTCAAACTCAAACGTTCTGCTCTTTAATTATTTGTTATTGTTTTTAGCAGTTGCAGTTGAACCATCTTGAAATACATGCATTTACACCAAACACCCCTGAGGTCGCTTGCTTTAGAGGTCTGCATGTTGTTCACATCACCAAAGAGTGGTTTTTGAGGTAGATCACAATGCTTAGGATACCATTTGAGACAGAGATATGAAGAAACATAAACATACAGAGAGAGAGAGAGAGAGAGAGAGAGAGAGAGAGAGAGGTACAGAAAGGGAGGGAGACAGAGCGACAAAAAGGGAGACAAATGTAGAGAGAAACAGAAAAAGGGAGAGTGGTGGAGACAGACATACAGAGATATACAGAAAGAGAGGGAGACAGAGGAGAGAGAAACAGACAAAGAGAGAGAGATACAGAGAGAGAGAGAGAAAGAGAGAAATTCAGAGGAAGAGAGAGTTTTCTTATCTTCAAGACTTGCAACCCTCTGAAATGTGTGTAAGCACATGAGGAAAGCTGTAAAGAATAGAAACAATACAGCTTGGTAAGAAATAGATTTTCGGAAATCAGTCAGATACTATTTGTTTAGACAGATAGCTGTGAAGAGAGTTAATTCTTTTATATGTTAAAATGCAATATTTGATAATTTTATCAATATAAATTGACTATTAATTAATTAAGGCTTAATGGTATCTGCACACAAAAAGAAAAAATAAGAGGATGTTAACACATACTGAGAGAGAGAGAGAGCGAGGGAGAGAAAGAAAGAGAGAAAGAGAGACAGCAATATAGTCAAATCATACACACACAGACACACACAGGAGGCTATTTTATTTCTTTCACACACAATGAGGAGTCATAAAATCTAAGCCCAAATCCTGCAAAGAGGGGTTCAGTGAAAGTTGTGTTGAATGTGTGTAGGTGAGTTAAAGTGTGCGTATCAGGGGAGATGCTGTAGAAGGAGAGAGTGCCAGCTGGGTAGTCCACATACACTCCAACTGTCTTAGAGCTGGAGAGAAGAGCAGGGATATCAATGATGGTTTTATTGTGCTGGACAGAGTAACTGTTATTAGAGCAGTACAAACTCCAGGACTTTTCATTACATCCAAACAAACAGTCATCACTGCGTCCTTTTCTGCTGATTGTTTTATATGTCAGAGCTATATAAACCCATCCTGCACTCCACTCAGTCTCCCAGTAACAGCGTCCAGTTACACTCTCTCTACACAACACCTGCTCCCACCAATCAAATCTCTCTGAATTATCAGGATATTCCTGCTGCTCGCTCAAACACACCACTTTTTGGTTCCCCTCACACAGAGAGAGACGTATGTGTGCTGTGTTTGGGTCCAGTGTGAGGTCACAAGAATCTGCACAGAAAAGGAGATATTAGGAGGAAACATCAAAAGAGTGAGAGAGTGAGTGAGTGATTGAGTACTTACATTTCTTCAGTCCTGGTTTGATTCTGATTTCACCTCCATTTTCCATTCTGAAGAACACACACACATTGTTGGTTACATATTTGTATATACACCAATCAGGCATAACATTATGACCACCTCCTTGTTTCTACGCTCATTGTCCATTTTATCAGCTCTATTTACTACAGAGGTGCACTTTGCAGTTCTACAATTACAGACTGTAGTCCATCTGTTTATCTGCATACTTTGTTAGCCCCCTTTTACCCTGTTCTTCAGTGATCAGGACTCCCATGGACCCCCACAGAGCAGGTACTATTTGGGTGGTGGATCATTCTCAGCACTGCAGTAAAGCTGACATGGTGGTGGTGGTGTGTTAGTGTGTGTTGCGATGGTATGAGTGTCTGATCAGAGTTAAAGTCAATAACCACATTTTCCAAATGGATTGCCCACAAAACGCTCAGTTCTAAAGGGTTAATTTGGCTTAAGAAAAAGAGAGCGACATGAAGAACAAAGTACTGAATAGTTACAATGCTATAGCATGCCATCATTGTGCTATGGTACACTTTAGTTATTAAACTATAGGGTACAATTATAATAATAATTTTTATATATATAGCACTTTTCATGCCGGTGGCAGCTCAGACAGGTGATAAAACATAATTATCCAAGAAATCATTGGTATCTAGACTCAGGAGGATGAAACAGATCAAATTAGAAGATAAATACCACAAGACATAGAGTCTTAATTAAATGCTGATTTAAACAGATACGTTTTTAGATGCTTCTTAACAGTGAGCACTAAGCTTGACTGTCTAATAAAAGGTGGAATTGAGTTCCACAGTTTAGAAGCATAATAATTGAAATAGGTCTCTCCATGTTTTCTGTATTTTACAAAGGGTATTTGTAGAATGATACAGGTAGCCAGTGCAATTCTTTTAACACAGGAGTGATTTGATCTCTCTTTTTTGTTTTTGTTAGGATGCACGCTGCCCCATTTTGTACAAATTGTAAGGGAGGTATAGTTTTCTTAGGAAGTCCAGTAAGAAGAGCATTACAGTAGTCATGTCTGCTTGTAACAAATGCATGAACAGGTTTCTCAGCATCGCTCTGAGATAGAAAAGGCTGAACTTTAGCAATATTTCTCAAATGTTGGAAAAACTACTTCAGTGACTGTGTTTATGTGCGGGATAATACAGAGCTCAGAGTCTAAGATCACACCCAGGTTTCATACTTCAGGTTTGGTATATGAAGCTAAAGAACGAAGTTTCTCAAATCATTTTTCTCTGAGTTTCTGTACTAAGATCTAATAAAACGAAGGATTTTGTGCATCAGTGCTGAGCCTGAGGTCATTCATAATGCAAACCAATGCTGTCTCTGTACTATGGTTAGAATGAAAACCTAACAAATTTCTCATATAAATTGTTTGCTATTAGATATGCATTTTTTGCTAACTTTTTATAATTTGTTTTTCAACTTTTTCTAAGACTTTACTTAAAAAGGGTAGGTTTGAAATTGATATAAAATTCTGGAAAAACACCTGTACCACAATGATTTCACCATGGTATACTGTACAGTTACTATACTATAGCCTACAACTACTGTACTACAGCATGCTGTACAGTTGCACTATTACTGCACAGTAGAGCCTATATAAACTAGGATTAATATGCTGGGGAGCATTGTCATAAAAATATGAATATGGAAGAAGCAAATTACAATAATTCAAATTAAGTTCAATAATAATAAGTTCAACAAATGAGTTCAATAATTCTGATTCTGAGACACAGTTGTTCATACCTAAGTGTTTTAAGTGAGCAGTGTGGATCCTCCACTCTAGCTGACAGTAGCTTCATGCCTGACTGTCCTAGGTGGTTGTAGGTCAGATCCAGTTCTTTCAGAGGTGAGGACCTTGGACTCAAAGCTGACGCCAGAGAAGAACAGCCTACCTCTGTGATCATACAACCAGATAATCTATGAAGAGAAAAGAGAGAGGAAAAAGATTCACTTTGTTGTCAGACAGAATTCAACAGAAAAATATTTTTAAAATGATTTCACACAACTAATTATTAACAATGAAAAATTCCAGATACATTAACACTCATTCTGAATGCTTTTACAGATCTCAGTGTTTCTGTAAATTGGATTTAAAAACACACAAGTGTTTCTGACATTTTAGGCTTTAGACTTTTTTGCTCATCTTTTTCATTATAGCATTTTAATGGGTCTTAGAACCCAGTGAATGTATTTTGCAAGCTTTTCCTAATTAATCTTCCCTGTTTCATAATTCAAACAGCTTAACTCAGAGATATGAAACACATACCACAACATTTGGTAGGAAATTCTTTCTAAGTAGCATTGATGTGTCACCCTATTAGTGAGCAGTCCAAACTTCACTACAGTGTTATATTTGTTCCAGAATGATCATCTCATCTTTCTGAGTTTAGACCATCAACATTTATCAAATTGTTTAGACAAAATTTCACACTTAAAGAGGTGTAGAGAAACGTTTAATAAATGGCTGAATTCATAAAGATGTAAGTTTTGTCCTGCTTTTGCAATGTCTTTGTTACTACGTGTATCACATTGAATTATAGAAGGAGGGAAATGGTTAAATATTACTTAGATTGTATTATCTGTGCATTTTGTGCAACAAATCTGTTTAACACTTCACTACAAGACAGAGCATATTTCAGGCATTCTATGTTGTATATCAAATAAAACTAAAAAAATAATACTTTTTAATTTTCTTTATTTCTGTGCATGCCTTTGGCTAATACTAAAATGAATGGTTGAGGTTCACTTTGCTGATGAATTTAACTGCAGGAAATGCTAGATTTACAAGTCAATGTAATGTCTCTTACGTCCACAAGAAACCTAAATATCAGAAGCTCACAATATTATAAACCAGTGAATCTCAACCTTAGATTTGTGGGATGATCATCAGAAAGTAAATAGGCCTACATTTTGTTTCCATAAAATGGGGTTAATATGCAGGGTTAAAATCCCTACTCCAATAAAATTTGGTTGTTGTTTTGAACCTAAACAGGGTGACTGTATGAATGAAGGCATGTGCAGTGTGTCAGCTGCAGTGTACAGTAGCAATTCTATGCCCATTATTCTGCTTATGATGTAGACATATTTCATAATAAATATTAAAATGTAGATTTTTGACAGCCATTGAATGGGAAGTATTGTCCATGACTAGACATTATCCCTGTCTAGGAAACCAGACTAAAGTATTTATGATCATAAAATGTCCATGATACAAAATGACAAAAATTGCTTGTGTATGTATATTTATATGTACACTGAAATGTTCCTCAGTACTTACACAGTAGTGGTAATAATACAATAAAGAAAAATGACTATACAAAAATTCCAGCTATAGATGACATTTCAGTCCAGGCTTGTGTAGTTTTTGACTGGGCCTTGTTCAGTCTTTCAGTCATACAATTCACAATTCTGTGTGTGTAAGATTTTAAATTTTCAGTAGATTAAAACTCTAACACTTATAATATAAAATCCATCAGTATTTTCTTAATTTACTTAATGTTTTACTATTTTGCACCCTTCTGCCACTTAATCATTTCCATCTTTTTCAAAAGCAGCTGTGTCCTCCCAGTAAAAGCTGTTCCTAAAGATGTCATCTCTGGGATTCCTAACATCCAAGCATGACCTGCGAAACCACCACAACTGTCAAACCCAGATAAATAGTACTTATAGATTTCATCTTTGAGAGATTAAAGAAATTTAAAATCCACTCTTGCTTCAGACCTGAAAAATACAACTCAGTCTGAAAGAATAAAAGAATAAAGAAAAGGAAATAGACAAAAAAAGAAAAAATGCACTAGAACACTGGAACTGGACATCTAGATTGTAAAGTAAGGCTTCATTGAGCAAAGAGTCTAAATTAGTTATTGAGATTGGAATCATGAGAAGCAGAAAGTGCAAACAACATAGAAAGCATAGAAAATGTGCCTAGCTTTAAGTAAAACTGAAAGCAAGTCTCCTGAAAATAATAGAAAAAAAAGGGCAGACACACCAAATACTCCAAAAAATTAAGATTAGACCCTTCTACTTTTATGTTAAAAATATATGGTGCTTTTCTCTTGATGCAGTAAAATGAATAATTTGTACTTAATAGTAATATTGACCAGAAATGCATAATAGAGACAGAAATCAACAGAGTTACAAAAATGTTTTGATAACATTTGCTATTTGTGTCCATTTCATTGCAATTGAATCAAAAGGAAATTATTTCTAGAAAGAAATGTAATTAGAAAATTACTGAGATTAAATTATGTTGCTTGAACTTACGTTACAAGTTAGGAGAGTGTTTGTTTTTTTTTT